>JAMYWO010000332.1:18021-39764 GCA_024220525.1 Cochliopodium minus | reverse complement strand
GTATTATTGAGAAAAAATGAATTATCTACTTTCCCATATTTCAAAAGAGGAACAATAGAAGAATTAATTAATTTTTTTTCAAGAACTGTTGCCAAAAGAACCAAAATAGGAGAAGATAACGTTGTCAAACAAAATGTACTTTATATTTTTTTGCCTAAAATTGAAAGAAATTTTAATTTTGTGAAATATTAGGAATATATTTGCCATAGTAAGCATAATTCTCAAGGATTGATTTGCTGTGTTATAACAGATTCAGAATATAATCATAGAATAGCTTTTTCTTTGATTGAAAAATCATTAAATTCTTTCATCAAACAAAATGGTGAAAAATGGAAAGATATACAAACACCTAATTCAATGACTTGCCAAGAGATTGATTCTTTTATAGTATCTTATCAACAACCAGAGAAAGTAGATAATATTAGTGCTATTCAAAATGATTTAAATGATGTTCAATCAACAATGGTGAAATCAATAGAACAATTATTGGATAGAGGGGAAAAATTGGATACTGTCATCTCTAAATCTGAAGATTTATCTGAATCTTCCAAAATATTTTTACAACAATCAAAGGGAGATAATTGTTGTGGTTCTTGGTGATATTATTAAAAATTAAAAAGCTTATTTTGTTTCTCTTAACCTCAATAAAACTTTTTTGAGAATTTTAGATCGTTATTTTAAATATTCATTTGGCGCCAAAAATTAAATTAATAAAGAAAAAAAAAAAATTGAAATCAAAAGAATGGAAGGAAATAAATTTGCTCACTTATTACAACCTATAAAAGATTTAGCAGATAATTGGAATGTTGATCTTGCATCAGAATTAGAAGAATATATGGAAGATCTAGATAAGATATCATTTTCATTTGATGGGAAAGGGAATACTCTAAATTTTGCAGAAGCTGCTTTATTAATTCAATCAAGTGCAAATATTTATAGCAAAAAAGTTGAATTTTTGTACAAATTGATTTATCAAACCCTTGAATTCCTCGCAAATAAACAAAAGATGAATGAAAAAAAGAATAATACAGATAAAGAGAATATTAATATCAAGGAAGAAGATTCTGGAAATCAAGATCAGGAAGATGATCAAATCTTTCTCAAAAAAACTGAGTTAAAAGGTAATTCTTTACAATAAATTTAAAGTAACTCATCTTTTTCTATTTTTTATTTATAGAGGGAAAGAATATAAATTTGGTCGAAGATGAAAATCAATCGAATAATTTAATTTTGGAAAACTTGAATATTGATACCTCTTTTCATCTCATCACCAATATGAATCAAAACAACTTTAATCATTCTTCCAACTTTTTAAAACAAACCGATTATTGTGTAAAAAGATTTTTCAATTTTCAAATTTCATTAATTTTAATTTAAAAATAGATAAATAAATGTCTCATAGATCCAAGTGGAGGATTATTATTGGATAATAGATTTGATTTCCAATCAAATTTCCCAAACATTCAAGAATATAACGTGATGGAAACAAATGGGAATCAATTGTTTGGAAATGCTCTTAAAAAAAATGGAGAAGAACAAATCATAACACATCAATCCAAAAAAACACAAGAAAATGAAGGGATAGGAATTGATTTGGGAGCAGCAAGCAGTGAAGATAGTGATGAAGAAAATGATAATGAAAAAGATGGAAGAGAAAACAACAAAGTTAAGGAAACCAACAATGATAACAACATCCCCGCTACCAATTTGATTGGTTCCTCTCTCCCTATTCCTAATTTTGGTAGCAAAGGAGGAGTAGAAAGGATGGTAGAAGGGGAAGAAGTAGAAGAAGAAGAAGTGTATGATCCTTATCTTTATCCCCTTGATCCTCATCAAGAAAATGGAAAAGCAAAACCTTTTAAACCCTTTAAACATCCCCCTAAAAAACCATCTTCTCCTCTTTCTTCTTTTTTTCTTTCTTCTTCCAGTACTTCTCAAAACAGAAAAAAAGAGAATGATTTTTGTTTTGAAGATTCTCTTTCTACTTCTTTTCAAAAAACTTCTTCAAAAACTAAAAATGGTTCCAAAAAGATTACAAATGCTTCTTATTTCCTTTCTTTTGATGATTTTATAAATTTCAAAAATTTTAAAAAACCACTTCTCTCTCAATTTGATTATCTTTATCTTTCTCAACCCAAAACTTCTCTTGTTTCCTCTACAAAACGTACCACCAATAAAGTAAGATACATGGTAGAAGGAGGAGAGCGGGAAGAAAGAAGAGAAAGAAGGGAGGGAGAAGACGATGAAGAGGAAAGTGATGATGATTCTTCAGAAGGGGTGGGAATAGAGTTGGGATTAGGAGAAGAAAGAGAAAAGGGAGATGAAGGGATAGGAAGAGACAACAACTTGGATAATCCCCATGCTCCCATTCCTTTCTTTTTAAACACACAAGGAGAAGAAGGAGGGAAAACAAATGAAGAAAGGGAGGTTGGTCAATACGCTGACATTGAAAAAGCTTTTAACACACAGGAAGAAGGAGGAGTAGATTCTTATGAAAAAATGTGCAGAGAACACATTGAAAAGTATATTTCTAGTGCTTCTTCTTACATTCAAGAAAGTGAATTGTCTAAAAGAGTAACAAATTGGAGAAACAAGTTAGAACCATTGATTCAAAGACAAAAAGAAAGACCTATTTTCGTTATTAAAGATTATTCTTCTCAAATTCTTTCCAGGCTTAAAGTGAATCAAAAAAAAAAAGTTTCTTTTCAAAACTTGGTCAAAGGGATGGAAACATTTGATATTGCAAGAACTTTTGTTGCTTCTCTTCAATTAATAAACAATGGAAACTTACAGTTAGAAGGAGATCATCTTGAATCTGATTCTCTTTCTTTTACTTTGCTCTCTGACAACATCAGTGAAATGCAAGTAGAAGAGTATTCTGTCCCTCCCCAAGATCAATCTTCTTTTCTTCAAGAATCTTCTCCTCCTCCTAAACAAAAATCAAAGACAAAATCAAACAAAAAAAAACTTCCTCAAAAAATCTCCAAGCAAAAAAACAAAAAAAACAATAATGAATCTTTGCAAGACTCTCTCATGATTTGAAAAATGTAGAGTTTACTTCACCTATTCCATTTTCAAAAAAAGTTTATTTTTTTTTTCAAATGGAAAATTTTTGAAAGTCAATTAAAATTAAACCTTCAATAATTTTATTGAATTAACATGGCAAATAGAATTTTTTTTGATTTGCGCCAATTTTCAAAGGAGAATATGCATTTTGACGTTGATATTATATTAAAAATCAAAGAGATTAAAGAAAGAAGTGAAATTTTTAAAAATTTATTGAAATAATTATCATTATAATTATTTTTTTTTATTTTTGGTCTCTTTTTTCTCTTTAATTTCTATTTCTTCTTCTGAGCTGGAAATTGATAAATCACAAATTTTATCAGCACCTCCCTTTTTTGATTGATACTGGAGAAAATAATTAATTTTTAATTTACAATATAAAAATTCTACCCCTTTTGGAATTTTTATGGGTGTTAATTTGGCAGTTATTGTTTGTGTTTGTATATCCATAGCATATGTCCTCACTATTTTTTATATTTTGAAAATATATTAATTATTGAATCAAAATTGGATTCTTTTTACCTATTGATTTAAAAGTAAGTTAATATTTTGTCAAAAATAAACTTACTTTTCCTTGGTGCCTTTCCTTTAATATAAGTAAAAATTATAGAAAAAAAATATAAAATTTTCTTAATTTACCACCAGTGCTCTTTCTAGCTGTTTGTTTTGTTCTGGCCATGAATATAAATTTCAATTTTTTTTTATTTTTATTTATATTCAAAAGTTTGTGAAAAAAATGAAGGAGAAATATTTAATAGAAAATTTTTAATTAAAAATTTTTTATAAAGATTTGAAAACATTGTTGATGATATCAATAGATTGATCAACTTCTTTTTTGGTGATGACCAAAGGAGGAGTCATGCGAATGATGTTTTCATGAGTGGGCTTTGCAAGCAAACCATTGTCCCTAAATTTTAAACAAATATCCCAAGCAGGAACTTTGGAATCTTCATGAATTTCGATGGCGTTCATAAGACCTCTCCCCCTTATTTGCTTAATGAGAGGACTTTTAATGGAAGAAATTGAATCTCTAAAGTATTTTCCCATTTCGTAAGACTAAAAGAATTAAGAAGAATAAAAAAAATTTACTTTGAGTAAAGAAATATCAAAGTTTTAAAAGAAATAATTTTTGAAAATAAGTAATTATTCCTTTGGTTCAATCATAAAAAAAAGGTTACATTCTCAACAAGCCCCTCTTCTTTGATTATTTTGAGAGCCTCAATAGCAACGGCACATCCAATAGGATGTCCACCATAAGTAGAACCCTTTAGTAAAAATTAAAGAAGAAAATAATGATACTAAAAGAAGATAATGAAAATAATGATAATGAAGATAATGAAAATAATGATAATGAAGACAATGAATGAAGATAGTGAAAATAATTCTTTTTATTTGAAACGTAGAATAAATTACATGTTGACCAGGTTGGATGCTGTCCATGATGTTCCAATCTGCAAGAATAGCACTGACTGGAAACATACCTCCTGACAATGCTTTTCCCAATACCAAAACGTCTGGTCTAACATTATCATAATTTACAGCTAACAATTTTCCTGTATAAAAAAAAATTAGAATTACAATAAATTAAAATAAAATAAATTCAAATTGAAACAAAAATAAAAATAAAAAATTTGGTAATTTTTGAAATAATAAACTAACCAGCTCTTCCTAAACCAGATTGAATTTCATCTGCAATGAAAAGAACATTGTGTTTTTTGCAAAGAGCAGAAACTCCCTTAAGATATCCTAATTTTTTCAAATTAAAAAGCCAAATTATTAAAAATGAAATATTAATAAAAAAATATGAGAAAAAAGATTATGAGAAAAAAAAAGATACCATCATCTGGAATTTTGATGCCAGCCTCACCTTGAATGGGCTCAATCAAGAGACCAGAGACACGTTTTCCATTTTCGTTCAAGTAATTTTCCAAGGCCTTGATGTCGTTGTAGGGAAGTGTAACAAACCCTCCAGTTTTAGGTCTGCCAAAAAAAAAATGATGTAACAATAATATAAAATTAACATTGATAATTAAAATTTTAAAAAAAGGATTTTGAAATATTATCCTCACCCAAAATTTGTATATGCTTCAGGATCGGTTGATACAGAGATGATGGTAATTGTTCTCCCATGGAAATTTTCGGTGAAGGTGATTATAATACCTATATAGATAGGAAATTAATAATAAAAAATGAGAATAAAGTGAGATTAAAAAATAAATAAAAAATAGATTAGAAAAAAGTCTAATTCTTTTCTTTTTTGACCTTGATCTTCAGGAATTTTTTTTTTCACATATCCCCATTTTCTTGCCAATTTCATAGAAGCTTCCACTCCTTCGGCACCTTTTTTTTTTTTGAGAAAATGATATTAGATTGATTAAGGTTATTTTATTCACCTGTATTCATTGGCAAAACAGATTCATAGCCAAAATATTTTGTTACAAATTCTGCATATTCGCCGAATTTATCTGAATAAAATGCTCTTGAAGACATATCGAGGATATTCGCTTGATCAGTTAGAGCTTTAATTAATCTAGGATGGCAATGTCCTTGATTGGATGCACTGTAACCTGATAAAAAATCAGTAAAAAAGTAAAAAAGTGAAAATTTAATTTGGAAGAATTTAAAAATTAAATTAACCAGCCAAGAAATCCAAATATTTGTTTCCTTCTGGATCCCATACTGTGCATCCAGATGCTTTGGACCATACAACATCGAGAGAATGATAAGTATGTGCTGCATATTTTCCCTCCCTCTCGATGATCTGTTGAGAGCTCAATTTTGGATTGAATTTTATGCTTGTGGTTCCGAAATATCTCTTTATGTTATTCGATTTAATTTTGTTATATCTGAGAAAGTTAAAATCTTAATAAAATAGAAGTATCGCTTTCAAATATATTTCTTACTTGATAATGCTTTTCATTTTTTTTTTTAATTTTTTGTCTTTATTCCTCATTGTTTTTGGAAGAATTTAATTGCAAGTAATTATTTTGTTAATTGCTAGATGGATTGGATTCATATATAAAGTAAAAGATAAAATATTCTTCAAAAAGATTTGATCACTATTAAAATAAATTAAATTAAAAAAAATTTGGGTAAAAAAAGCTTTGATAAATGAGCAGCAAGGCAGTTATTCTTCATTGTGGGAAAATAAATTCTCAATTGAAATTTGAGAAAGAAAATATTGATAAAGAATTGCTCAAGACATTGAAAAAAACATTTGAATTCCAATTAAACAGCAAATATCTTCAGAATAGATTCAATTTGATAAGGAGATATAAAAATACAGGTAAAAATAATCAGTCTAAATAGGAAATAAATCTCAAATGATTCAGATAAACATTTAATGAAAATCAATACGAAAAATTATTGAGATAAGACATAATAATTATTATCCCAACTATTTTTTTTTTTAATATTTAATTTAAAGGAAAGTGGTTTGACGGAAAAGCATCTTTCTTCAATATGACAAAAAATGGAGGAAGTTTTCCAACAGGAATATTCTCAGATATAACATTCAAGTTGAAAGAAATGGGGATTGATTACAAAGTGGTCGACGAAAGTGTAAAAGTTCCCATCGAAGAAATTTTAGACTCTAAACTCAATTTATCACCCAACATTCTTCACACCAATCCTGATTCTCTTAATGGCGATAATATCACTCTTTTCAATTTTCAATATCAGATTTTGTCCACCATTATCAATGAAAATCACCCTATAGGAGGGATCAGAGGTATTTTTTGATTATTTTTTTTGTTATTTTATTTTTTGTTCATTTTTTTGTAACTTTATTTTTTATTTTTTATTTTTTTTGTTTTTTTTTTTATTTTTTAATTTTGTTTAAAATTTTTTTTCAAATAATTTCTTTTCTATTCATTTTGTTCAAAAAATTTTCTTATAATTTTATTTTCAACACTTATTTTAGGAGTAGTAAAATGTGCCACAGGAGGTGGAAAAACAATCATTTTTTCTGCTTTGATCAAAGCTCTCATGGAAAAAGAATATCAAACTGTCATGTAGACTTATAACACTATCCTTCTCATTATTTACATTTCTCTTTTACTTTTAAAAAAATTATTCTTTTTTTATTTTTTATTATTTTTTCATTTATTAGTTCAATGTTTTTTTATTTATTATTTTTTTATTCTTTTATTTACATTTTCAAAAAAAAAAAAATTGTTGTTTTTTTATTTTTATTATTTTATCATTTATTATTATTTCATTATTATCTTTTTATTTTTTTTATTTTTTTATTTTTTTTATTTTTTTATTTTTTTATTATTTCATTTTTTTATTTTTTGATTTTTTTATTTACATTTTTTTTTTAATTCTTTTTTATTACCATAGTTTGTTCAGAAGTAAGACGTTAGTAAATCAAACATACAAAGTGCTGGAGAAGGTGGGGATAAAATCTATAGGGAGACTCAACTCGGAGTACTTGGAGATTGGAAAAAATGTGATTTGTTCTACTGTTCAGTCCATCCACAAGCTTCCTCCTTCGCTCATTCAAAATACCAGTATTCTCCTCATTGACGAAGTAAAAATTTAAACAAAATAATAAGAAAAAATAAAAAATGAAAAAAATAAAAAATAAAAAAAAATAAAAAAAATAAAAAAAATTAAAAAATAATAAAAATAAAAAAAATAAAAAAAAATGAAAAGTAAAAAAATTTATTATTCAATTACAAAAATTTTTTACAGTGTCACCAATTTTCTTCCAAAACTTCCATAGACGCTTTGAAGATGTTCGAAAATGCATGGATGAGGCTAGGTATTATTTTTTTGTTTCTTTTGAAAAACTTTATTTTTATTTATTTATTTCAATAATTTTTATTTTATTTTTATTATTTTATATTTTATTTTTTAATTTATTTTATTTTTTAATTTATTTTATTTTTAATTTATTTTATTTTCAAATATTTTATTTTCATTTTATTTTTTAAAAAGGATTTTCAGCTACACCATGGAAAGAAACAAACCCCATACACAACTGGAAAATAAAATCATGGATAGGACACCAAATATGTGACATTTCCACAGACTATCTCCAGTCCACCAAAATTCTCAGTAAAAGTATTGCTTTATTCCATCAAATTTCTCACCCCAAAAGAATTAAATCTCTCAAATATGATGAAGCCCTCTTAAAAGTACTTTTTTATTTTTTAATATTCTTTTAATTTAAGAATATTTGACATTTTTTTAATTTTTTTTTTTTTTTTTTTACATATTTTTAGGGTATTGTAGAAAATGATCATTTAAATCAAAAAATAAAAGAGATCGTGGATAGGATCGAAGAAGGAAGGATTTTGATTCTGGTTCATTTTTTTTTTGTTTAAAATATTTTTGAATATTTTTCTTTTTTATTTCATTTTTTTGTTTTATTAGGTCCAAAGATTGACCCATGGAGATACTCTTTCAAATTTGATTCCAGGAGCATATTGGGTAAAAGGAGAAGATTCATCTAGCACAAGGTTTTCTTCTTTTTTTTTTTTTATTTTTTGAAATATAAATATTTTTTGTATTAATTTTTTTTATTTTAATTTTTATTTTCTAATTAGAGAATTCGTTTTGGAGAAGTTAAGAAGCTCCACAGACAAAAAAGTAGTTGCTATTTTTTCTTCTATAGGTTTTATTGGCGTAAACGTTTATGTGCATCACCTGATCAACGCGTAAAAACAGAAATAATTTATTCTTTTTTTTTTTTTTGGTTTCTTTAAATTTTTATTTTTTTTAATTAATTTTTTTTTGCAGATTTGGAGGAAAAGATTCATCAGTTACAATACAAATTATGGGAAGAGGATTGAGAAAGGCAAAAGATAAAGACGTAATTTTTTATCACGATTTCTACAACACTACCAACCACTACCTCGAAGAACACTCCAAACAGAGAATCAGCACTCTCTCTAAAGAAGGGCACAAAATTTTAAAGGTGGACGGAATTTCCGACATGATCTCCCTCATCCAACAAGAAAAACTCTCCTCCTTGCAAAAATATGAACATCAAGTAGTCGAAGAAGAAGATCAAGAAACTTTAAAACTCCACACCAAAATCAAAAAGGCCAAAAAAAAGTCAATCAAAGGAAAGAAAAAAGAAAAGGAGGTGGAGAATCAAATTGGAGAGGAGACTAACATTAAACCTAAACCTAAAATCAAAAGATCCAAACAACAGATTGTTCCTAAAGAAGATGCGAATGATCATAATGGAGTAGGAAACAAAGAAAATGTCCCTCAAAAACCCAGCACCAAATCTCAAACTAAAAAATCCAAAAAAAGGTAAAAACTGGAAAAGTTTTTGGTTTTGTGAAAGATAACATTTTGATAATTTAAAAATTTTAAAAATTTTCTTTCAAAAATTAAATAAAACGAAAAAAATGTCTTGATGTCCATTATATTGTGGTTACCAGGTGAAGAAAGTTTAGTTAGCAAATAAGTTTCCAATCAATATTTGAACTTATTTTTTGAAAAGAAAATCAAGATATTATCTTGATTGAAAATTTTTTAGTTTTGGACCAAAAACTTCTTAAAAAGGATTTAAATCCATTGGTCAATACAAAAAAAACATTAGAAGCTTTTTGGCCTGAAGAAATAGGATTTGAAAATTTTGGAGAATTAAATAAAAAAAAATGAAAATCAAACTCTTTTGTGTTTTAATTATATTCATATTCATTCAAACATATTCAACCAAATTTTGCTTCTCACCCCTTGGTATTTTTCTCAAATCAATTAGTAACTAATTATTCTCAAAAAAAAAAAGCTTATTATGGTGCAAGCAAATTACTATCAGAAGGAATTGGAGACATGAGTAAATAAAATTGCTTTTGTTATTTGACATATAAAATTAATTTTCTTACCAAACCTATAAATCACAAGATTCAAGTGCAGTAATAAAATGGGTAAATTCAAAATTAAAAGCTGAATAAAAATGATTTGATTAAAAAAAAGAGCAACGAAACGAAATTTGCCCTTCATAAAGAGTGCTCCAATTCTGCTATCGCATTAATATTGGCAACGTAAGAACTTTTTAATGTATATAATTATTTTTTAAATGCGAAAAAAGATGGGGTATAAAAATTTTTAAAAAATCAACCAAACCAATGATAGTTTTTTTAACTTTTGTTTTATTTTAGGTGACTGTTATTGTAAATATCAGAATTACGTACCAGGAATTGTTAATCCACCTATTACATCGTAAATATTATAATTTTCAATTTTTAAATTTAAAATTAAATTATCTTTTTTTTTAATTATTTTCTAATAAACTAAATTTGAAAAATTATTTCTTTTTTAAAAAGATTTACAACATTTCAGATGTTCCAATTTCTTGCTACTGATATTTATGTACAAGACTCCAACTGCAGGGAATACCTTAATTTGAACTCAAGTCTCGTGATGTGGAATTGCCAAAGCAAAGAAAATCTCAATGAGAGATCCAAATAAATTTTTTTAAAATTAAAGAAATTTTTTCAAAAAAAATAATAATTTGAATATATATATGCTATATTTCAAATTAACTAAATTTTCTTATTTAAGAACAAATATTTATCTAAACTGTATCTTCCTCCTTCGGGTTTCATCCTCTCATGTTATAGAATAGTACTCTTTCTTTTTCAACTTTGAATTTTAAGGAATAGAATTCAATTATAAAAAATTAAATAAAAAATAAATAAAAAAAGGAATAATATAGCTGAAAACATCCATTTAATTGTTTATTGAATATGAAAGGTGAAAAGATATTTCAATTACTGTATACAAGGTAAAATTATAAATAAATATCAATCTATTTTTCCATTTTATTACCCTCAATTTTATATTCATCAGCCAATCTTTGAAAGAGATGGATTCAAATGAAGTGGGTCAAATATTAGAAGGGGCACGTAAATACAATACCAAAAAAAATATAACGGGTAAAAATATAATTTTCAAATATGTCATATTTCTTATCAAAATGGGAAATTCTCATTTAAACACATCATAGAAGAATTTTCATCACATTATTATATAATAATCTTCTTATATCCTTTTCATATTTAAGGATTATTGCTTTATATCAAGAATGATTTTATTCAGCTTTTGGAAGGCAAAAAAGAAGAAGTATTAGAATTATATGATTCAATTAAAAAAGATAAAAGACATGAACTTGTCAGAACTTTGATCTCATGTTATGCTGATGAAAGATTATTCGTTGAATGGAGCATGGGATACTCCCATTTTGATAATATGGAAGGTCTTGAAAAATATGCCTATGCCAAGGATATTGATTTGAAGGGTATTTTTGATGTCAAAATAGAAAATAAAGTGCATCCAGCACTCCTTTTGATGAGAACTTTTTATATATCTAGAAACAATGAAAATAAACTTAATTGAGCAAATTTTTTCAATTTTCTAATCTCATTTGCACATATTGAGTTAGCTCTAGCATTAAAATGTCTTAAACTTTTTTTTAATTGTACTTATTTTCAAAAATATTTGTGGATTTCTTCTTTTTAGGCAATATCTTTGGAAAAAATATAAAAATAAAAAAATTTTATTTATTTTCCGATATATTCTTTTATTTCTTACTCTTTTAAGAAATTATGAAAAATCTCAGCAATTACAAAGATCATTTGAATCATGTTTCTCTTTCATTACTTGTTGAAGAAATCTAATATCCTTAAATTTATATTATTATTTAAATTTAAAAAAAATCTAATTTGAAATATCTGGGAAAATACACTAATGGATGAAAATATGGAAGTGGTAAAAAAAATGAATGAATTAATGGACGAATTTTCTGAATTAGAAGGCACATTTCAAAATAATTCGACCTCATTAAAAGATCTTGATAATTTACATAAAAAGAATATGAGATTAGAATACCTACTGAATGAATTTGATTTATTCATACATGAATATCAATCAATGACGGAGAATCAAATTATATTAGACCTCATTTTTTCTATCATAAAAATAAAAGTAAAAATATATAATTTGTCGAAAAGAATATCAGAGATCCTCAATAGGTAAACTCCTTAATGGATGGAAATAGTCCAAATTTGAATATTTTTAAAAAATAAAAAATAAAAAAAATTTATATAACGTTCATTAAAAACACAGCAAACAAAAAAAGAAATCTCTAGCATTCAAAAGATTAAAACCAAAAATAAGCTCAGTAGAAGAAGAAAAATCATCAAGAAAAATGAAGGGAGGAAAATATGAACAAGATAATTCAAAAACCAAATCCGATTTGATAGGATCCAATCAAGCATTGAAGAAATCAAGAACCATGGAAAGATTTAGCTTCAAAAAGAAAACAGATTTGGAACCAATAGAAGAAGATGAAGATGAAATAAAAAGTAGTAGAACTGAATTGCAATCATCATCAGGAGATAATGAGATAAGCATACACAGTCATAGAGATTATCAAGATAGTGAAAATGAGGAAAACAACCATCTCCCCTTATCTCCTTTATCACAATCTGAATTCTCGATGAGGAATATTACAAAGTCAACCAGCCCATTGGGAGATAAATTCAATCAATTCAACAGTTCCACATCCCTTTTGCCAGCTTTCAAGAAGAAGACATCTCTTGAGAATAACGAGGAGAAAACATTTAAGGAGAGACAACTTCTGGGTAACATCCACCTCTCCAAAAAACCCAAATCTGAATTAGATCTTCTCTCACTCACCAAAAATGCAAAGAGAACATACAGTGTAAATAATATACTAATCAAAATAAATATTATAAAATGAATTCAAATATAGACTTGTATGTATTTGAATCAATACAAATATATAGATTTAATATTCTTTCATGTTATGAATAAAATCCTTAATTTATTTTTTCTTTTTTTTTAAGATCCTTATTTTATCATTTTAAAATATTTTTATTTCCTTCAAGATTCCTGAACTGCTTATCCATTTGAAAGACGAAGAGAAGGGAATCAAGAGACATGTGTATCTCATACCGCCAGTATCTTCAGAAGATATACCAGAAGCACATCATGCATTTTTTGGTAATACAATTAATAATAAAATATAAATTAACCAAACTTTTAATAAATTTATTATTATTATTATTTCTTTTTAAATAGAATCGGATTATTTTACATACATGAAAAAAACACTTAATTACAGCACAAAGGAAAGTGAGATTGCTTTGAATAAATTGATTACCAAAAAATTGATACAAGTCCTTCCCAAGAGCCAGTTTGGCAGCAAAAAAAGATACTCCTTCACCCAGAGCGAATTCTTGAACGAGAAGCAAAAAGAGGATCTCAATTTTAATATCCTCCAATCTTTCAAGGCTCAGAACATATGGCTCTATAATTTCAGTGATCCTTTTCTTCAAAACAAAATTTGTTCAAAGTATTTACGCCAAAATCTCATTTCAGATTTTACTCTAGAAAATCTTGGTAAAAAATTTTTTTTTTGTTTTTTAAAATTTTTTAATTATTTTTCCTTTAGAATTTTTTATCATTTGTCAGCAATATGAAAATACATCTTCTCTGGAAATGAGGAAAGAGTTAGGCAAAAAAATCTATTCGAATTTCATTGACAAAGGAATCATCAATCTGAATTCAGATACCATAGAAGATCTTGATAAAATTTTTGACTCTTATTCTGTTGATATTTTCAAGAAAGCAAAAGAAGAAATCAAGTATCTCATTGACTCTGATTGTTTTCCTCGCTTCATTTATTCAAAGTATTTTTTTAAAATTCTTAAAAAGATGTTCAAGGAGAATGTCTGAGAAACCAAAAATTTTTGGTAGTTTATATTTGTTTATTTATGGATTTTTTTTATTAAAATGATTTTCATTATTTTTTTTTTGTTACTTTGAAAATAAAAAAAAATTGGACAAATTGTATGAATCTTTATTTGGAAGACAAAAGATTAAGTATCATCAACATTACTAATCATATCAAGCTTGGATCTAAAGATATTCTTCATGAACGCTTTCTATATAGACCCACCTTGATTGATGGATTGGATTTGGGTGGAGAAATATCAATAGAATATATCAAAAGTAAAATCATAAAAGTAAAAATAAAATACAAAATGAAGATCCTTACATTTGAAATTTTTTTTATAAACTTTATCGAGTAAACAGTTAAAAACCAAGAATCGCATCGAAATTAAAACAAAAAAATAAAATATTTATCTTTCTAATTAAGATATGTTATTTTCGGGCATAATGAGTACCCCCACCAAAATTATTTGTAAAAATCATTTGAATGCATTATAAAGATAAAGTGATTTCAATTATACATTAATCACCATGATTTAAAGGATTATACTTGAAATGATCTGATATAAACAGAACTCAAAAATTTGATGCTAAGAAATTTCGAATAATTCAAGATTTTTGTAATTTTTATAAAAATATCACATTTTAAAATGAAATGGACAAATTTAATGGAAAAAAAGACTATTTTTCAATCGATTTCAATAAATTTTATACAAATAGAACATAGCAAAGAATTAAATTGCACATTATTGGATCTATCTTCCAAAGAAAGGATAGTGGATCAACAGATACAAAAAGAAAGGGTTTTGGTGGAAGAATTTTTCATTCAACAAGAGGAGAATCCTTTACTCTATTGCACAGAAATCTACTTAAGAGAGATAGAAAGGTTGGAAAACAAAAAGATGTTGAAATATCCTCACATTTTCAAACGAAATTGGTACAATACGAAAAGTGCAAGCCTTATGCAATCTCTATTTTTGGGAGGTAAATCTACACATGGTATCATTCACGATGATAATCCCTTGGGTTTTGCTTGGTTTTATGTTTTCAGTGGTACGAAGAGGATCATTTTATTTCCTCCTGACAAAAAGACAGAGTTGGAAGAAAAATTTGGGGATTTCAAGGAGATGTGGTTTGATCTCGAGATCAAGGATAAATTAGCCCAAGATATTTGCTATTGTGGTGGTGAGGTAAAGAAATTCGTTTATTTTCAATAAAATGAGATCAATCATCTTTAATCATTGTCAAAGACATATCTACCCAATTCCATCAAACAAATTTTGATGATGTCTTTAAATCCATTTTTTCAATAATTTCAACATAAAGGTTGCATATGTTTCAGAAGGTCAATTGGTTATAATACCTTCCGGATATTATCATCAAGTGACAAATGTTACGGACAATTGCTTTTCAGTGCATGATATGGTCTTGTTTGCAAAAGATCTCATCCAATTGTGTACTTTGGACAAGAATGTACCAACAGAGTACATTTTCACAGATATCCTACCTTACAAACTTGGTTTGGACACTGATACCTTGTCACGTGAGGATTTGTTGGAGCTTTTTGCGGGCTTTTTCAATCTTAAGATTCACTTTTCTTCTTACGTTGATAGACAAGAAGATAAAAGCATTTGGAATGATTATCTTCAAGATATCAATGGTTTCTTTGATTTTTTGAAACTTAATTACTTTAAAAATTAAAGTTTATTTATTTTAATCACAAAAGAGTAAAAATTCTAGTTTGTTAACATTCAATCATAATAAAAGTCAGTGAAGAATACATCCGATATGTCCCGATTACCTCCTCTTCAAAATTTTTTTTAGATTTTTGATTTAATTAATTAATAATTTTGGAGAGGAAGTTAAATACTGAAAGATATCTGAGAAAAAAGATTATCTGGTTGGAGGAAGAAATTTCTTTTACAAGTTTATTAATAGAAAAAAAGGGAAACAATTGATAAAAAAAAAACATGATCATTTTACAATTAGATAGAGACAAAAAGGTTCACTTATGGTTCTTTTTTGTATTAACATCAATAGGTAATGATTTTTTAAAAACAAAAAGAAAATAATTTGAATTCGTAAAATAATTTTGTCAGCTATATTTTTCACAAGCGGGATCATCTTTGGTTGGGCATCATTGTTATTGGTCTTCTTGAAAGAAGGTAAAAAAAGTCAAAGAGATAAAATTTTTTGATAATTTATTGAGATTTGATAAAAAAAAAAATAAAATATAAAAATAAAAAAATGCTCAATATTATATAATCCAAATATTGTTTATAATGTTGATTTTTTTTTAGGAGAATATTCAGAATATTGCATTCCCAATCTATTCAATGCAGATTTGATGAATGTAAGTGAAAATAAAAATGAAGACTGAAAATCTTTATTAAAATTTTTTTTGTCAGTGCAATCCACAAACATTGAAATTAAATCTTATATATTCGATTTGTACAATAGTTGTATTGATTTCATCTCCAATTTTAGGTAAAATAAATTTCAATTATAATTTTTTCTTATTTAATTGATTTCTTTATTTATTTCTTTTATTTTTCTAGGAGTAATTGTGGATAAATTTGGGAGTAGAATCTCATTGTTGATTTGTGCGATAACTATAACTTTGGGAACAACTTTGGCGAGCTTTGCAGACTCAAAGACCTTCGATGTTTGGATTCCCGCTTTCGTACTCATGAACTTTGGGACTGCTGGTGTATACTTTAGGTCAGAATAATTTTTAGTTCATTGTTTAATTGTTTAATTGTTTAATTGTTGAAATATTTTTTTTTTGAATTATTTAATTATTTTTCATTATTTTTTTTTTTTATTTTTATTTTAAGATTTTATTGATATTTTTATTTTTTATTTTTTATTTTTTTTAGTGTGATACCTACTACTCAGTATTTTGTGGGAAGGGAGGGGTTAGTGATGTCTGTATTTAGTTGCTCCTTCGACAGCTCCACTCTCATATATATTCTCTATAAAACCATCAACACTTACACCGATTGGTATTAAACAAAAATAAAACAAAAATAAATTAAACATAAAAACAGTAAAATTAATAAAATTTAAATAAAATTAAATTAAAATATAAACAAAAAAAATTAAATTAAAATATAAACAAAAAAATTAAAATTAAAATATAAATAAATTAAAATATAAACAAAAAAATTAAATTAAAATTAAAATATAAATAAATTAAAATTAAAATTTATAAATTTAATAAAACAATACAAATCAATTTTAATTTATTTATTTATTAATGAAATAATTTTTATTGTGAATTTTTTTTTAGGTCATTGAAATCATTTTTTAGAAGCTACAATGTGATAAGTGTGTTTTTGGTGATACTGGTTGTGATCTGGCCAACTCCCAAATCAAAAAAAGAAGATCTCTACAAGATAGACATGGAAGAACATCAAACAGAACTAGGAGAAATTAAACACATCGCTCCCATTCTAAAAAATGAAAACAAAACACTTCATAATCATAATAATCATAATCATAAAAATGATAATAAAAATGATAATGAAAATGATGATGAAAATAATGATAATGAAGAAGATAACGAAAATGAAAATAAAGAAATGATGGAACATGATGTTGATGTTGAAAAAAGATATATTGTTACTGAAGAAACAAAAACTAAACATGGAGAAACAAACGAAAACCTTGAAAATAAACACACTGAAGATATCAATAAGAAAAAAAGTTTTGTACCCATAAATGATCTTGGTATAACAGAAAGTAGGCTTTATTTTAAAAATCTTTTTTATTTTTTTATTTTATTTATTATTTTTACTAATTTCTCTCTTTAGCTGAAAATGAAATAGAAAGATCAAACCAGTTTGTGGAGATACCTTTCATTCAAATATTTAGGACTCGTTTTTTCTATCTTTTCTGGTTTTTTTACATTACCTCAGTATTTTGGTATTTAAAAAAATTTTTTTATTTTTTATTTTTATTTTTATTTTTAACAATCTATTTTTGTTTTTATTATTTTTTTTAGGTTGGACTCTTACATTGGATTTGTTGAACAGAGATTGGTTTCTATTTCGAAAGATTCTATTAAAGTTCATAAATATGTCACCATTTTCTCTTTCATCATGCCTTGCTCGATCTTAATGGCTCCTTTCATTGGTAAAATAATTATTATTATTCATTTTATTCTATATTTTTTATTAATAAACATTTTTTATTCATTATATCATTAAATTGTTTTTATTTAAAAATTTTTTAACATTATTTTTTTTTTAATTAATAATGTTCCGAAAATCAAATAAATTTTTAAATATTTTTTTTATTAACAGGTACTTTGTTGGACAAGAAAGGATTGTATGTTGGACTGGTTATTACCCAAATAGTAGGAACTCTGTTTTGTGTTTGTGTGTTCATAGAAAAAGTGATTCAGTTTCAAGTTGTCAATTTCTTTCTTTTCAGTCTCTACAGAGCCCTCTTTTATAGCAGTGCCATTGCTCTCATTCCCAAAATTTATGGTTATGAGAGATTTGGAAGAGTTTTTGGCATTCTAAACCTCACTTGTTCTCTTTTCATGCTTTTGGTAAACTTTTATTTTTTTTTTTATAATTTTTTAATAATTATTTTTTAATTAATTTTTTTTTGAAAAGCAAAATTTGTTGGTTGATGTGACTTTAAACAAGTTCAAAGGAAACTGGCTCTTTGTGAACATTTTGCAGTTATGCACCTATATAATTTGTTTCATTTTCTTTCCATTTCTCTACAGGTTGATGAAACCAAGAGATTCTTTGAAAATTCAATCTATTTAAAAACTTTAAAAATAACTTAAAAGGGAGATTGTTTAATAATAAAAATAAAACTATTTATTTCCTTTAAAATTTGTTTGAAATATTATTCGTTTGTAAAAATAGCAAGTTTTTTTCTGTCTTTCCCTTGACAATTCCAGAATAATAAAAGATTCTATCTTGATACTCAATACAATATCTTTTGTTAATAAATTTTGATTAAAATTCATAATAATAATAATAATTAAAAGAAATACCCAAACAAAGGAGAGAGGTCATGATGAGAAAGATCATATGAATTGCTCAAAACAACGAATTGGGTGGTGAAATTAGTCAAATCTACCACGTGGGTGATGGAAACAGGCAAAGACTCTGTTCCATACCCTCCAAATATTATTAGTTTGTCTCCCTTGATAAAAGATGAAGCGCACCAACCGAATTGATCACTTATCTTTTCTATTCTTTAGATATTTTTTTTTTTATTTTTTTTTAGTTTTTCAAATTTTTTTTACTTTTTTTCCCATACAAGTTCTCTAGATTCTAAATCAAGTACAAACAAGTCTGAATGATTACACTTTAAAAAGATTTTTTAATTAATAAACAATATTATTTCTTGCTTTTTATTTTTATTATTTTTATTATTTTTATTATTTTATTATTTTATTTTTTTATTTTTTTATTATTTTATTTTTTATTTTTTTATTTTTTATTTTTTCATTTTTTTATATTTTTTTTTTGTTTTTTTTTACTTTTTCACGATCAGTTACGTCAGAGTTCCCACCAAACAAAATGAGGAAACGTTGATTGTAAAGAAGCATGTTGTGAGAATGACGAGGAGAGGGAGCATTCAAAGAGTAAACCTTCTTCCAAGTGTCCACCTCAGTATCGAAAACATAAAAATCATCAAAGTAAAAATATTGTCCATTTGGAAAGTTTGTTGAATATTCCACAGATGTTCCTATTTTAATAAATATTTTAATTTTAATTTTTTTTATTAAATATTTATTAAATATATTTTTTTTATTTGTTTATTCATTATTTTTCAAATTAATTTGAAAATATTTTAATTAAATTTTTTTTAAATCATAATACCTCCAAATAAATAAATGAACCTGTCTTTGTGAATGATTGTTCTGTGACCAACTATAAAAATTATTTTTCAATTTATTTTTTATTTATATTTTATATTTTTTTTTTTATTTATTTTTTATCTTTTTTTTTTTCTGAAATTTATATTTTTGTATCCATTATTTTTATTTTTATTTTTATTTTTATTTTATCAACATTTTTTATTTTTTTATTTTTTATTTTATTTATTTCTTTGTTTTATTTTATTCATTAAATTCATTTTATTTTAGTAACTTCATATTCCCAACCATGATGGGAGAGCTATTTGCATTTCCCAACGAAAGACACTTGTTCCTCAGAGAAAAAACGGGAGGGTGGTACGGTTTGCTAGCCTATTATTTTTCAAAGTTTACAATGGGAATTCCAATGCAGATTATATCTCGTAATTTTATTTTATTTTATTTAATTTATTAAATTATTTTTTCACTATTAACAATTATATATTATTTTTCATTTTTCAAATCTGATTTATTTATTTATTTATTTATTTATTATTATTTTTTATTTTTTATTTTTTATTTTTTATTTTTTATTTTTTATTTTTTATTTTTAATTTTTGATTTTTTATTTCTTATTTTTATTTTTATTTTTTATTTTTTATTGTTTATTTTTTATTTTTTATTTTTTATTTTTTATTTTTTATTTTTATTTACTTATTATTTGTTATTTTTTAGCTTTTATCTACGGCTTTATTATTTATTGGTTGGTGGGGTTGAGAAGTGATCCTGGAAAATTCTTCATTTTTTGTTGTGCCTTGATGTTGGTAATGCATTTTGCAACTGGTAAAAATTCAAAAATTAAAAAAATTAAAAAAATTAAAAAATTAAAAAATTTAAAAAATAAAATAAAAAAATAAAAAAATAAAAAAATTAAAAAAATTAAAAAAATTAAAAAAATTAAAAAAATTTAAAATTTAAAATTTTTACATTTAATTTCCATTTTTTTTTTATAAAAAATAGTTTTCGGAGTTTCCATTTCCATTCTGGTGAAGACATTCGACTTGGGCCTGATTGTGNGGATGCGCATCAATTTGCACAATACATCCCTTTACAAGTGTATTGGTTCTGACCAATTCGTTATTTGATGCATTATAAACTACTTGAAGAATACGGGTTTTTCTAGCAATACATTCAGAAGACCAAGAAAAATTTCCAGTTTCAAGACGAAGAGCTCTAAATTTTAAGTTTCCTCCTCTTGCTCTAACAAGATGGACTCTTCTTCCTCCAATTTTGGTCATTGCTGGTGGGCGTCCCAAACAATGTTTTCTTTATTCATTATATTGAAAATATTTTTAGTTAATGTGTTATTTATTACAATTTAATTCATCATTATAAAAATATTTCAAAATTTTCATGTTATTATATTAAATTTTATATCAATA
The DNA here is from genome assembly GCA_024220525.1 of Cochliopodium minus. Classification (NCBI taxonomy): domain Eukaryota; phylum Discosea; order Himatismenida; family Cochliopodiidae; genus Cochliopodium; species Cochliopodium minus. Next base: position 18,707 of record JAMYWO010000332.1, on the reverse strand, counting down.
TTCATTTTCTATTTACAGGTATTGAAAGAATTAAACATACCTCTTTTTCATATATTTTTCACGACGACCTCCAGTTTTTCTTCTTTTGTGCTTGCTATCACGGCTGATTCCCATTTTTTTCTAATAGCAAATAAGTAATTTTTTTTTATTTAAATTTGTTGTTATAAAATTAATCAAATAAAAAAAAATAATCATATACTATAAAACAAGAACCATAAAATAAAAATTAAAAAAAAGATTGATGTTATAAAAATTGAAATTATATGTTAGAGCACATTCACCAAAAAATTTTCAATATGAATTAATCAAACAAATACTGATCAAATATAACAGGTGTAATTTCTATAATAATCTTGAATTATACGAAATTTTTGGTATCAAATTTTTGGGTTTTGTTTATATCAGATCATTTCAAGTATAATGCTTAAAATCATAGTGATTATTGTATAATTGAAACCGCTTTATAACGCATTCAAATGATTGGTTGAATACACATTGCGAAATCTTATATTATTGAACACGCAGTTTGATATTTTAAAAAACAAAAAAAAAATGGTTCAATTGATTGGAATTCACATATTAAAATATAAAAATGAAGAAGAACCACTCGTATTATTGAGAAAAAATGAATTATCTACTTTCCCATATTTCAAAAGAGGAACAATAGAAGAATTAATTAATTTTTT
>JAMYWO010000331.1:9712-31213 GCA_024220525.1 Cochliopodium minus | reverse complement strand
AAAGTGAAAGAATATAAAGAAATTATTCATAATTTTGAAATGCTTTTAAAATATTCAACAAGATATTGTTTTGATGTATACTTCATTTGAATCCATGATATTCAAACAATAATTTTTTTTAATAATTATATTTTCACTATTGTGTAACAAATATATATAAGTGAAACAAGATGTTCGGAAAAACTTTAATCTATTGTTTGAATCAATATAATTATCAAGATCATCTTTTTGGTCCATTGCAATGAAGATTTCGATAAAATTTAATAAATAAAGAAAAAATAAAAGGAAATAGCAAATGAAAATTTATTACTTGATTTTTTATCTATCTCTCCCTAGTTTCTTCGCATTGGTAGATGCATCCAATTTCAAAAAACAGAAGAGATCTGACTACGATATCTGCAACGTGCCAAATGATTGCGCCAATTCAAAGTTTGGGTGAAGATGATACAACATATAATAATTAGATATATGAATTATAAGAGAGATATCAATAGTATATCAATACCTGCATATTTATCCCCTTGAAGATATATTGCTAACAAAAAAATATAAATTTTTTATAATTAGGCCTATATGCTTGATGGTGCCAGCATTGGGGAAAAAGATATGCAGGGAATGTGATCCATCAGTGGTCCTAAAGGATTGTCAATGCAACGTGGGAAAATATTGTATTGGATATAATCAAAGTGTAAAAAATAAAAAATCTGTTTTTTAAATACAATCATATTAGTCATATCTATTTTATATCTGACTTGTATTCATCAGATTATTTTATACATCAGCTATTTTTCAAAAGAGGAAGAATTAAAATATCCTCTTCAAAATAAAAATAATTCCGCTTCAAAATTTTTGTTACAGATTTACTTGCTTTGTTTTTAAAATATTGATGGAAATTTTCTTCATCATTCATAACTTTTTTTTTTAATTTTACAGATTATGTAAATGTTTGCTTTATTAAAATAAATTATTTTTTAATTTTGATTTTTTTTTTTTTATTTTTATATTTTTTTTAATTTTTTTTTTTTTGATTTTTTTTATTTTTAAACTTTTATTTTATTTTTTTATTGGTCTTAAAGGATCAAGTGGGTACATGCGTGCCTTTTGACACGGATATTTTGGGGAGAACATGCACGGAGAGTTTAAATTACAAGGGAGATTTGACTAGGAAGGATTATGATGACCTCTTGTTTTGTGGCAAAGTTTATTACAATAACCAAACTTTAGATCCTACTCATGTTGAATGGAGTGGTAAAATAAAAAATAAAAAAATAAATATAAAAAATAAAAAATAAAAAAATAAAAAAAGTTAATGAAAAGAATTTAAATCATTTTATTAATTAAAATATAAATAAAATAAATAAAATAAATTAAAAAATTTTCAATAATTTTATAATGACCTTTAAAAAAATAAATATAATTTATTTGATTAAAAAAATAATAAATAAAAAATAAAAAAGGAAAAATAAAAATTAAAATAATAAATAAAAAAGAAAAAAATTAAATAATATGATTTATTTATAAAGGGAGCTGTCAGTTGGGAATTTGTTATCAATGTACTATAGGTGTTGTGCCTTCTCTTCCATTATCCTTTTGTAGTGACAGCAGGTGGAAAATTTTTTCAAAATAAATAAAAAATAAAAATAAAAAATTAATTTCTTTTAAAAATAATGTCAAATTTCAAAAATAAAAATTAATAAATTAAAAAACTTAAAAAATAAATTAAAAATTAATTTTAAAAAAATTGAAAAAAAAAAAAAAATTAAATTTGTTACTTTTAAATTAGACATGTTTAAATTTTACAACTTTATTGGCGAATATTAATTTATAACTAACAAATTTTAAACTGTTGTAAAATTTTGAACATGTCTACTTTCAAATAAAAATAAAATTTAAATTTATTTCTTGCAAATAATTGTTAAAAAATAAAAAATTTAAAAAATTTAAAAATGTTAAATCAAAAAATTAAATTTTAAAAAATAATAAAAAATTTAAAAAATAAATTAAAAATTAATTTTAAAAAAATAAATTATTTATAAATAATTTATTTAAATTATAATTTTTTTAATAGGGTTTGTCTTTATAATAAATATGGATACGCACCCGCCGGCATCTTTTCTTGGAGATACATCTTCGACAATTCTCTTATCATGAACATCTCCTTGATAGGAGCACTTATTTATTTAGTTTGTTTTTTAATTATGGTTTTCGTAATTTTTGTTTATTGCAAAGCCAAAAAGAAAAGGAGTTTGTTGAGTTCTGACAACACTAACTTTACTTATGAAACGGACTTTATTAATTAAAAAAATAAAGTTTGAAAAATTGTTAAGAGAAATTTTTTTTTTTTTTTTGAACAAAAATAAATAATTTTTTTAATTGTAAAACTTTTTTTTAAATTTTATCTTATGATCTTGGAAGAAAAATATGAAAACTGCAATGCACAAACAGTAAAAATTATTTTCATCCAGAAGAACATTTTGTCCAGATCAATCACTCTTTTGGTAATCGAATGCAATGGTGTTGGGTGACCAAACACCTTCAAACAAAATAAATCAATAAATTTAAAAAATAAAATAAAAAAATAATAAAATTATATAAAAAAATAATTTTTTTTTTATTACCTTCTCTGGTTTTAATTCTTACACTCATTTTGTTTGTAACTGCAAAGATGGTAATACGCAACGTAACATTCCTTTTTAAAATTTTTTTAATTTTTTAATTGAAAATTTTTTTAGTTTAGTTTTTTATTTACGAGGAGGAACGGAAGTGGCATGAGTGAAAAAACATTTTCAAATTCAAAGTTTTCTTCTTGCCAACAAAAATACAATCATAATGAGGGTTTTCAAATCGTCTTGCAAAATCACATTGATTGGGGATCTTTAGAAAAAATTAAAAAAATTTAAATTAAAAAATTTATTTTTCAAAATTAAAACAAAAAAATTTTAAAATTAAAAATATTTATAAAATTTAAAATAAATTTAAAATTTTTTTTACCCACTTTTCATTACATGTTCAAATATTGCAGCTATTATTGGAGGTTCTAGTATTGGATTTTGAACGTCAACAATGTCTAGTCCATTGGACCAATAGAGACCGTCATCTGACGAAACGAAAATTTTGTTGAATGATGTCTTTGTTCTTTTCTTGCTGGGATCTCTCATAATGTTGATCACAGGTGAATCACACACAACTTTGTGAGGAGACATTACCTTTTTTATTAATTTATTGAATAATTTTATTAAAAAAATAAAAATAAAAAATTAAAATAAAATTTAAATTTTATTTAAATATTCAAAAATCAAAAATAATAAATATTAATTAATACATAAAATTCAAAAAAATAATATAATTAATATTCATAAAATTCAAAAAAATAACTTAAATGAAAATCATTGAAATTTTTTGAAAAAATAAAATCAAAAAAAATTAAAGATTAAATAAAAAAAAATTAAAAATTATTTTTTTTTTACAACAGCATCAACACGAGCATACTCCCCAAATTTACATGCAACAGTGTTTGATTTCACGAAACCTTCTCCAATAACCTCAAATCTTCCTTTCACTGGCTCGCTGACTTCTTTAAGAATAGGTGGTAAAGAAGTTCCTTTTAAAAATATTTAAAAAAATTTAAAAGAAAAAATTTAAAATCAAAAAATCAAAATAAAAAAAAATTTATTTAAAAAAAATTTTTTTTTTTTTTTTTACCTGATAATAATGTGAAATAAAGCCAACTGTAATTATCTAAATTAATTTTTTTGAGCATTTCTTCAGAATTTTTGAAGGAAACAACAGTGATCCCCAGTTTGTTGTCTTCATCCAACCAATTTTCTTTCTTTTCGATTTTTAATAAGCAATCCACCTCTGAAACTGACTTGAAAATCGCCCTCACAATTTTTCCATTGTTAAAAATGCACCAAAAAGGTATTGAAGATACAAATGGACCTCCTTTTTAAATTTTTTTTTAAAAAAATTCATAATTAACTAAAATTAATAAATAACTAAAATTTAAATAACAAATCTGATTTTGTTTTTCTTTTATTTTTAATGTATTTAAACAGTAAAAAATTAAAATCAAAAATTTTTATTGATTAAAAATAAAAATAAAAGTTTTTAAAAATAAAAATTAAGGTTAAATAAATTTTTTTTTTTTTTTGTAATATTAATATAATAATTTTTCAAAATTACCTTTCACTTTTATTTTCTTTGGAAATTTAGTAGCTTGTTTTGGAGATACGTGGGTGATTGCAACTTTGGTGATTTCTGTTTCGGAGACATCCAACTCTTCAATTTCGAAATATGTTATCTTTCTGTTGACGAAATGATGTACTTCTCTTTGCATCACATTCTCTGGAGCATGTAATTCAAGCTAAAAAACATTTGTTTAATAAAAAAAAAATTTTTAATTTTTCGTATTGTTTTAAAAAAAATAAAAAAAAAAATCAAATAAATATGTTTTTTTTAAAAATAAAATATTTTATTATTATCAAAAACATGATTTACAAATACAGGACCCGGAAATCTAGAAGGAACAATACACTCTGCTTTTTCGTCGCTGATTGCTTCTGCTTTCATGACAATGTTGGAGAAGTGGCATTGTAAGTCTCCCATTGAAGTTAATCCTCCTAATTTTCTCGTGATTGTCACTTTAGTTTCTGGATGTCCCTTTATAGGAAAAATTTCATCTATTTCAACCTTTTAGATTTAATTTAATTTAAAATTGAAAAAAAGAATTTTAAAAAGAATTTTAAAAAGAATTTTAAAAAGAATTTTAAAATAAATAAATTAAAATTGTGTTAATTAAAAAGTTTTTTTAAAAAAACTCACCAAAGTAGAATCAATGGTTTCATATTTTAATGAAAAATCTTGTTCGATTGAATAAACTTTGTCATCAAAAGTGATGAGAACAGATAATTGTTGATAATCATTCAATACAGGAACGACGCAATACCCAAGTTTTTCTGAAGCAGCAATGCCAGTAGTGTTTGACAATTGACTTCCTTTTTTGAAGATACAATTCATTTTTTCTCCGTTTTTAAAGTTGGTTCCTTCAATTTTAACGAATTTGTGGTTAAATGGAGATCTCTCCACTTTGTTGATGTTTGGTATTATTCCCATTACTAATTTGTTTGAAAAGGCTTCACCTTTTTGTAATAATTTAAAAAATTTATTTATAAAAACAAAAATAATAAAAAAAAAAACAATAAAAAAAAATTTTAAAAAAAACCAAAAATAATTAAAAATTTTTTTAAAAACAAATTAAAAAAAAATAAAAAATTTACTTGATTTTTCTGCAAATTCTACTTTGAGTTCGAAAAGACCGTCGTCCATTTCAGAGGGTATATTACATTTCATTTGCTTTCCTTGCAAGCAATCGTGATTTTTACTTTTAAACTCTTTTCCAAGAGTGTTGATGAAAACACAAGTAGAAGACTCAAACAAGTTGCAAAGATTATTTCCAAAAAGCGTTATGACAGAATCTTTTTGTATGTTTTGGGGATCAACATCATTAACAACTATTACAAATTCCTCCTTTTTTTTCTCCACTTTGACTTCTTTAACTTGCTCTTCCTCCTTATACCTAAACAAAACTCCTAGTTAATTATGAAGGTTAGATTTGATCATTAAAAAGAAAATATGCTTTATATTTGAATTAAGAAATAATACTTTCAAAAAATATTTTAAGTCTCAATATTCAAAAAAATTTTGTAATTATTTTAAAAACTGATTTATATTATTTGTAATCATTTAAATCCTTTTTACTTTTGAATTAAGAAATAATATTTTTAAAAAATATTTGGTGGCTCAATCTTTTTAAAAAATTTTTTGATTTTGTAAAATAAGTAATCATTTTTTTTATCCTTTTTAATTTGACAAAAACAAAAAAAAAAAGATATTTTTCAAAAAAAACTTTTCAAATATAAAATTTATTCAATAAAAGAAATCCCTCTTGAGATATTTTCAAATGAGATAGATATTTACCTGTATCCTTTGTCCATTTCCTTCCAGAATTTTGAGATATATTGATTTCCACTCTACTTTCGCTTCCCTTCTTGGGAATCTTACATTCAATCCATATCGTCTTCTCATTGTCCTTTAATTCTCCAGATACGATCTCCTCCCCAAATTTGCACATGAGGAACTTTGAGCACATCTCCTTTTGGATCCCTATCACGTATATCTTCATCATCTCTCCCTCCACTGCTATTGATGGCTCGAAATTAGTTATCTTGACATCTTTAGAGCAATCTTTTTGGCATGTTCCAAATGATATTAAAATCAAGAAAAAAATCAGAGAATATAACTCCAGTTCTTTTCTCATTTTTTTTATTTTTTTTTTCAAAAATTTTTTCATACTTTTTGTTTTGGAGATCTTTATTCATCTTTATTTCTTTCAAAAAGAGATAATCACTTCCAACTTTAAAATTTATCCTTGAAATTAACAAATTAGAAAATTTTCATCAAATTGAATTACATTAAAATTAAAAGAAAAAAATTAAAATTATTTAAAGAAAATAATTAAAATTAGAGTTCAATATTCATTCGTAAATAGAATATTATAATGAATAATAGTAGATTTCTTAAGTTATCCTAGGTGAATAAATTCTTCATTCTTTAAATTTATCATAAAAAAAACTAATAAATTTAAACTATTTTATTTAAAAAACTTTCTTTAGTTTGGGAAGTTTTTGTAAAATTTTTTTTTGTTTATTTTTAATTAAATTTAAAAAGAAAATGGAAAATTAAAAAAAAAAATGGAAAATGATCTGAATTTTGTTACTTCATCCTCATCTCCAATCAATATCAATGAAATAATCACATCTTCTTCCAAGAGGAAATATGATGAGATCGTAAATCTACCCATTACCAAGGCAAGCAGCCAAAATGAGAGCGAGATGGGGGCATTGAATCAAAGCAGCAAAGATAATGGACCCAAGATCAATAATTCGATGGATAATAGCAGCATCCTCAATGATCATAGTGTCATTGATGGTTATAAGAATGATATAGAAAGCAATAGCAAAGAAATAAGCCATTCCATCAAAAATGTAAACAATGTAAGTATATATTTCTTTGTCAACAAATATAATTTGATAAATCACTTCAATAAAAAATTGATATATTTGTGATAAATCATTACATTTCAATTTATAAGATTCTGCCTATTTCAGAATAATGGATTAATATCATGTTAAATATTATCAAAATCTATCTTTAAAATTCATCAAATGTTTTTCCAGAAAAAATTAATGGGGGAGCTCATAGTGCCCCAGAATAAAATATCTTTATCAAAAAAGTAAAATGATTTATTTTTGTTATAATTTCGATGCGATTCTTCGTTTTTAGAACTGTTTGCTCTATAAAGTTTTATTAAAAAAATTTCATTTGCATAATTATGAAAGATATGTTGATATTAATCAAAAAATTTTTATTTTCACTGTTTTTTGAAAAACTTTTTTGAAAAACTTGTGAAATATTTCATTTTCTTCGATCATTTTAGTTTTTAAAATTTTTTTTTTTTAATTTTCAAAGAACAACACAAACAACAAAGAAACAAAACCAAAAAACAGAAATCCTCCGCCATTAAATCTTACCAACAACACAAATACTAACACAAACAACACAGAAACAATCAAGCAAAAGTACAACGGATCCTCCAAACTCGTGGTGAGCACCCGCCAAAAAAAGAACAAGGTGTTCACCTACTTGAAGAACGTCACTGCTGTTTACGAGGAAGGTTTGTCTCCTGACTTCCACTTCAGTTCTTCTCATTCTGGTGTCTACATTGAACTTTCTTACCATGTTTTGCATACGGAGTACATCGTGAAGCGTATCAGCACTGTCACTCAGTACAAACAAATTTTTGTGCTTTGTCATGTTGATATGGTTGACAATTCTGAAACGCCTTTAAGAAAATTGGGTTTTTTTATTTTGTATTTTTTTATTTTTATTTTTTTATTTTTATTTTTTATTTTTATTTTTATTTTTATTTTTAAATATTTTTTTATTTTTATTTTATTTTATTTACATTTATATTTTTTAATTCGTTTATTTCTTACTAGCTGAAATATGTTTTGAGCACAAATGTACTTTGTTGCTTGGTTGGAGCCTTTTGGAAGTGTGCAGGTACATAGAAACAATCAAACTTTTCGAAAACAAGCCTGCCACCGTCATACAAGAGAAGAAAAGCGAAGATTTCAACGAGAGGATGAAAGACTGTTTGACAACCATACGTTCTGTCAACAAAACTGACGTTGTGAGGTTGTCCAACAACTTTTCTAGTCTCAAGTCATTAATAAATTCTGATATTGAAGATTTGTTGGTTTGTCCTGGTCTTGGTACAACCAAAGCAAACAGAGTTTATGATTGTTTTCATCAATCTTTCAAGAAGAAAAAATAGAAAAAAATAAAAAAATTTGTACAAAAAAAAATAATTATTAAGTTTTTTTTTTTAAAATAAAAGTTTTTTTGTGTTTTTTTTAATATTTTTTTTTTTTTAAAAAAATTTTAATGTATATAAGTTAAAACTCCCTGACATAAGACAAAGGGAAATAACCGCCCTTCCCATTAGAAAAACCATAACCCCAACCACCAGAATATTTAGAGTGAATTAAAACTTGAGCGTTTTGTAACAAGTCGATTTGTCCTTTTTGTATATCTCCTTGGTAATTATAAAGGACTACAGCGTTGATGTAGCTTACTTGGCTGTTATTTGGTTGTTCTTGAGGTCTTAAAATTAAAAAAAAAATTAAAAAAGAAATTAAAACTAAAAATAACTAAATTCAAAAGAAATAATAAAGAAATGAATTACACATTACTTAATTTTTTAAAAATAAAAGTTCAAAAAATATTTAAAATAAAAAAAATAAAAAATAAAAAAATAAAAAAATAAAAAAATAAAAATAAAAATAAAATAAAATAAAAATAAAATAAAAATAAAAAAAATAATTAATTAAAAAATTTAAAAGAAATTACATTATTTAAAAAAAAAAAAATTAATGAATTTAAAGTAAAAAATAAAAAACAAATTACACATTATTATTTATGGGCTGAGGTATGGTATTATTAAGAGATTGGTTGTAGTCGATGGATGGAGGAGGCAAAGAGTTGATAGGAGGAGAGTCTTTTTCATAGGAGGGTTTGGTTCAGTTCTCTACCTAGAATTAAAATGAAAAAATAAAAATATATTTAAAATATTTAAAATAAAAATATTAAAAATATTAAAAATATTAAAAATATTCGAAAATAAATAAAAATAATTAAAATTTTGAATTATTTTTTTGGATGATCTTTTAGAGGTGGATTAACACGATCTCCAGAAGATCTTTTTAGGAGGATTAAAAGAACTGTGTGAAAAGGAGGAGATGTTGTAGAACTGGCGAATTATTTTTATTGTTTGAATTATTTAAATTATTTGGATCTTGCTACAAATTTTTAAAAATAAAATAAAAAAATAAAAATCTAATAAAAATTCAAAAAAAAAAAAAATGTGTAAATGGAAATTAAAAAAATAAAAATAAAATAAAAATAAATTTTTAAAAGAAAATATAAAAAACACAAAAAATAAAAAAATTTTGAAAACAAAATAAATTTTTAAAAAATAAAAACTTAGTAAATTGAATAAATTTAATATGAACGTAAAAAAATGCGTTAAATAAAAAAAAAAGAGAAAAAGAAAAACAAGTTATAAAAAAAAAAACTTGGTAAATTGAATAAATTTAATATGAAAGTAAAAAAATACGTTAAATAAAAAAAATTGAGAAAAATAAAAATAAAATAAAAACAAAACAGATGTTATAAAAAAAAAAAAAAAGAAAGATGTACAGTGTTGATATGAGGCAAGATTTTGTCGGCGTTGATGATCAAAGACTCAATGAAAGAAGCCCTCTTGTTGGTCATATCAACCTGACCATTGACCTCCTCAGGAGACTTCATCAAAGTGGGGCCGAAAACGATTCCCAGGTTGCCCTCGTTCATCAGGTTCTTCGAGGAGAAGGAGGAGATCTCCTTGAGGAAGGGGAGGATGGTGATGATGACGAGACGGTGCGCGAAGGAGAGTGTGTTGATCAGTTTGATGTTTTCTTTGGAGAACTCTTCGTTGGAGAGCTTGATTGTGTCGGTGAAGGCGTGGTTGTTGGCGAAGGTGAAGAGGGGGTCGGGGAGCTCGCGGAAGAAGTGTTTCAAGAGACTCGCTGATGTGTGTTGGCCCACACTTTCGTCCAGCTTGGTGAAAGTACCTTTTTTTTTTTTTGATTTGTGGAGTTAATAAGAAAAAAATGATTTAAAGAAAAAATGATTTAAAAATAATAAAATAATATAAAAAAATAATAAATAATAAAAATGATTTTATTTTAAATATATTTTGAGGGGAAAAAAAGTTTGGTTTTTAATAATTTTTTTTTGAAAGATAATATTTCTGATACTATTTCCTATTCCCCCTTATAATTTATTATCATAGTTTCATATCAGGATATCCCGATGATAAATGAGTATAAAAGGAATACCTCGGATCAATATTCGATAGGAGAGGTATTAAATTCAATGAAATCAATATAATGGGCATAATTTGATTTTATAACTGAATAAAAATAAATAACAAAGATATAACTCCTATTTTTGAATATAATCAGGAAAATATTCAAATGAAACATAAAGGACAGAATATTGAAACCAATTATCAATTTTGATTCAAATAATGGCTAATTTATCTTTTACCTAGTTGCAATTGTTTTTCTATATCCTTCATTTTTTGAGTATCTCCAGGGACCCTAAACAAACCCTCTGTTTCCAAATTATTCTTAGCATTATAAATACATTCAATGATTATTTCAGGTATAGATCTGGTTCTGTTATACAATTCATCCAAACTTACACCAATTTGAGCTGGCAATTTGATTTCTGGAGAGTAATCAAAAAAATTATCGTTAGAAAAAAAAAATCAACGTTAAAAAATTCAAATGAGGAGATATAAATTAAAATTTTCAGTTTTATTTGCATGGATAGGGATAATTTTAAATCCATCATTAATGAATAAATTTCCATTTGAATAATAAGGATGAATGGATAAAAATGTATGAATAGGATTTGTATTTATGAGTGATATATTCGAAGATTTTGGATAATTAAGTAATTTATAGTTAATGTTGTTTGTAAATTAATAATTTATACCTTTTTCTTCTTCTGTTTTCTTAGATTTTCTAAACCAAGATTTTTTCTTTGGTTTTACTTTTGAATTTGGAGCAGTAGTTATATTAGGCACATATCCTTTCTCTATTAGCTTTTCATTTCTTGTTTTTAAGTGAATATCAACGTTTTTTGAATTTTTTTTTTTATTTGTTAAGATTGATTCCTCAGTGGATTTCTAGGGTATATTAATTGATTAAATTGATAAAAGAGGAAAGAAGAAATACCATTTATGTAGGAAAATTTTAATTTATACAATTTTTTTTTATTTTTTTTTTTTTATTGTTGGTATGAATTTATTTGAAGGGGAAATCAATGAAAGAAGATGGGAGTAAAAAAAGGAATTTCTTTAATTGGAGGAATTGATTCATTGTGGATATTAATTTTTAGATAATTTATAATCTTCCTTTTCAGAATATAAATAAAAAAATCAAAGATCTCCTTTCTAATAAACTTATTCCGTCAGGGAAAACAAGAATAAAAATTGATTTAAAGAAAGTCAAAAATAAAAATTCAATTTAAATTTCATTTTTTAAGAATTTCAATCTCTTTTTCAAAGCGGAATTTGATATCCTCAATTTCTTTTTGATGAGAAAGATTGATCATTTCAATCTCCTCGATGACCTCCGTCTCATACCTCTCAAGCCTCTGGTTGAGATTCTGGATCTCCAAATCCTTTTCTTTGGCAGAGATATCTTTCTCTTCAAGTTGTTTCTTAAGATCATCGATTTCCTTCTTGCAAAGTACGAGCTGTTCTTCAGCACAAAGTTCGATAATAGGAGGTTCTACGTAGTTAATGCTAGCATTGTAAGTATTGTCAAAAAGAATTTCTTGATCAGTCTTTGTCTGAATACTCACTGTTTGATTTAAACCCTCCATTACAAAGAGTAAAGAAAGAATTAATTGAACGATGGGTTTGGGGATTAAAAAAGATAATTTTTTTTTCTTCAAAACACTCAAACAGCTCAAAAAACAAAAAATAATCTCTTGATAACCAAAGGGACACTTTACAAAATTTTCTTTCTTCCATTTCTTCTTCTTCAATAAGTGAGGATTGTACCATTCTCTCTCATTAACTCGTTGAAGAGCCAAAAAAGCAAGAACCTCAAAAGCCCTAGCAACATTAAAATCCTCTTTGGAACTTGTCTAAGAAAAAAAATAAATGAAAAAAGTTTTAATTGAAACGAAAAAAGTATCAAAAAAATTTACAATGATGTAAGATATATTTCTCTCTTTGCAAAACTCTTCTACTTTTTCTTTTGAAATTTTATTTCCGCTTTTGTCACATTTTGTAAGTACCAAGATGGTTGGAATGTTTTCTTGTCCCAGTTGCTTTCTCTCCAAAAAGTAATCGTTGAGATATTCGCACGATAAATCTTCGTTAGTCACTTCGTGGCAGAGTAATACTCCCATTGCTCCTTTCAGATAGTTTCTAGTCAATGCCATGAAATTCTGTTATGATTATAAGTTACTATATATTAAATTAAGATTTCTTTATATTTTGCCTTGTTTCCACTTATATCCCATCTAATTAGGTTTTTATATATCGATTTTTATTTTTGAATTTTGTGAGATTTCAAAATTTAGAAAAAATTTAAGTGATTACAATTGCAATTTGATTCTCTTGTTTCTTAATTCAATCGTTCTTATCTTGAAATCAACTCCAATTGTATATCTGTTTCCAAAATATTTCAATAAATATGAAAATTTCAATTTATTTCCCATCTAATCTTACATGTAGTCATCAGTAAAGTTATCATCTGCATATCTAAAGAAATAAATCCATTTATTTGAGAATAAATATTTAAATACCTCAATAATAGGGATGATTTTCCAGTATTTGATGCTGTTCATCAAATTATAAAGAATTCTTGAAATGCTTAGTGAAAGAATAAGTTTATTACCTCCATAGATCACAAATTTTAATATATCAGTTGACATTTTTTTATATTTTTGATTTAGTATTAGCAATCATTGATTTTACTTGAAAATTGAAACAAAGAGAAAAAAAAGTTTGCAAAATACAACCGTTTAAGAAATTTGGTAATTAATTACATTTCTATTCAATCAAATCCCAAAGAAAACTCGATGATATCTTTGGATTTACTTCATTATTCTATGTCCCCAACACAAAACTTTTTGAAACAATACTTTAACCTAAACTTTTTTCACAAATTAATGAAAATCTTTTATTTAATTTGTTTAAAAAATAGTCAATTTTTTATTCCACAATCATCGAAGTAAGGATGTGTTGTTAAAATTGTGATGTTTATCTTATTAACATTATTGTTTCTTTTATGTTTTTTGGCCAAGTGATCAATAAATATACTGATGAACTTGTTTCTCTGGTTAAAAAAAATGAGATTAAACGACAATTGGTTTTTAAATTACTTTCAATTAAATAATTTTAAAAATAAATAAATAAATAAAAAATTAGTATGTATTATAACAATGAAGAGAAATATACTGATAATGAAGAAACTGAATTAATTTTATATCCCACCAGATGGATCATCCTCACCATCTTCTGTGGCTTATCCCTCATCAATTCCATCATCTTCATCTCATTCGGCTCCATCAACAGCATCATAGCCAAGATATTGAATGTATCTCAATTTTCTGGTACTCTTCTTTCTTCCCATTAAAAATAATTCCCAAAATAGTTAATAATCACAATTTAGTTGTAAAAAACATATATATTTTATCCATAATTGATATTTAAACTATCACATACGCATCATAATATATCGATATATAAGTATATCTGAAATAATAAACAAGATTTTTCCTAAGAATATTCCTACAATGATTGATTAAATCCTCTTGAAAATTGATTTTAAAGAATTCATTGGTTTTTTGAAACTATAGTTTCATAGAATAGTTCTATATTTGAACAAACCTTAAAATTATTTTAAAAGTTTACAAAATTCTCCGCTAATAATTTTTTTGTTTCAAACAAACAAAATCTTTTTAAATTGATTCTTTTGCAAAAAAATTTGATTTAGTTAACTTGCTTTCTTTGACATATTTCCCCTCCATTATAATTTTGATGTTCGCACCTTACTTAATACAAAGATTGGGCTTGAAAAAAGCGTTTTTATTGTGCGGGTTTATTAACGTACTAGGAACACTTTTAAGGTAAAACATTCATTTTCATATTTTTTTTCAATGTTGATAGAAAATTATTCGTTTTTTTTTCATTTTAAAGTTAACATCATTTTTAGATTTATCCAAAATTTAAATTTATTAGCGGATATTAATTTTAAAAATTTTTTAAAAAAATGATGTTATTACTTAATTTTAAAAGATTATTATTTATTGATTTTTTAATACTTCATTTGATTTATCACTTGTTTTTTTATTGTAATTCAATAATTTTTTATCTTTAATAATTATAATATTTATTTGTCAATTTTTATTTTTCAGAAAATTAAATTAATTTTTATTTCTATTTTAGGTGGGGAGGATCATTTTTTGAAGACAAGGTGTATTATTGGTTTATTTTTGCGGGTCAGATGATTTCTACTTTCAATCAACCCATCTTGCTTTCTGCCCCCGTCTTTGTTGCTTCAACATGGTTCGGGAGTAAAGAAAGGAGTATTGCAACTTCTATTGGAACTTTGTCAGGTAAAAATAGAAAAAAAATTAAAAAAAAATAAAAAATAAAAAATAAAAATCAAAATCAAAAAAATAAAAAATAAAAAATAAAAAATCAAAAAAAATTAAATAATTAAAAATACAAAAATGAAAAAATAGTCACAATCATCTGATAAAAATAAAAATAAAAATAATACAATAAAAATCAAAAATATAAATAGATAATGAAATAAATTTTAAAAATGATAAATATAAAATAATTAAAAAAAAATGAAATAAAAATTAGAAAAATGTAAAATAATAAAAATAAACAAAATTGAAACTCAAAATTTCTTGATACAGTTCTTCTTGGAATTGCAATAGGTATGCTCGCATCAAGTTCGTTCGTGAGAGAGTAAAATAACTACTTTTTTTTTATTTTTTTAAAAAATCTTTTTTCGATTTTTTATTTATTTTTTTTTCGAAAACTTTTTTTTTTTTTTATTTTTTTAGTGCAATGTCATTGAGAAATTATCTTTTGTTCGAATTTTTGTGTTCTTGCGCTTCTTTTCTTTCCACTTTTTTCTCTCGAGCAAAACCTATGACTCCTCCCTCCGTTTCTCAACAATTTCAATCCAATGAGCCTCTTTTGAAACAAATTTTCAATTGTGTAAATAAAATGCATTTTTGGGTAATAAAAAAATAAAAAAATAAAAAATAAAAAATAAAAAATAAAAAATAAAAAATAAAAAATAAAAAATAAAAATAAAAATAAAAATAAAAATAAAAAATAAAAAATAAAAAATAAAAAATAAAAAATAAAAAAAGTTAAAAAAGTATAAAAATATTTGAATAATTTTTAAAAACAACCAAATTTTAAATTTTAATTTTTTACCAAAGAATTCGGCCACCAAGTTTCAACATTTTTACAAAATATTTCAAATTTCAAAAGAAAATGTTGATCATCTTTCTCCACACTAAACCTCTCTACCCCTTGACCAAACACAAAAGAAGCCTCGTTCCTAGACTTCACTTCATAAATCAAAACAGAGAAATCAGTGTTTTTTCGTAGAGTTTCTTCGTCATAAATTAGGGAGTTATCAGTGAATAAATATAAACACAAAATGATCTTAGAATCACAAGTTAGAAAGGGTTTTGTTGGGTTTAAAATATTTTTTTGGAAATTTGAGTCTTTTTCGAAAAGACTTATCTGTTGCACATTCATGAAATCTATTTTTGTGTTTTTCACCAATGACAATCTTACTGGCTGGTGGATTCCCAAAGGGAGGCAGCAACAACCCCAGTCCCACCCAAAATGACATCCTGCTTTTCTCATCAAGTTTCTATTCTTAATAGTATTCGGATACTCTTAAAAACAAAAAAAAAATTATTTTAAAAAAATAAAAAATATGAAAAATTAATTTGAAAAAAATATTTAATAATCATTGTTATAAAAATTTAAAAAAAATTATTTTTTTTTACCCCATAAAGGAATATCGTGAGTACATTCTTGTTTTTTATCAACTAAATATTGGTATGGAGAGTAGATTATAACCATAATCTCATTTTCTTCATTTATTGGCTTCAATAACTTTGTTATGTCGAATGAATACTTCACGAACATGTTTTCTGTCTTTCCTATTAATTTTTGGTTGAAATAAACTTCACCAATGGTATCTATTCCATCAAATTCGAGCAACACCATTTTACTTTCTCGTATTTTTCTTTTTAAATTTGATTATTTAAACAAAATAAATTTCGATTTTTTTTATTATTTATTCAAATTACTTTGTCGTCATAAATTTTTTTGACATTTCCCAATCTGACATTCCAACCCATCTATTATGAAGCTATCAAATAACAATATAATGAAATTTTCTTGATATGATTTTTTATTAACCTCATTTTGCCCATAATGGAAACTCTCTATGATTTTATTTTGCTCCAATATGGTCTGTATTTCTTTTGGTACCTTGCAATTTTTTATTTCAGGCACCTCTTTTGGAGATTCCTTAATATCTTCAAATCCAAGATATAATTCTATTTTATCGTTCTTCCTCAAATTCTTCACTTTCAATGTCCAATCATCCAAAAGATCAATAGTATTGCTTTCATTATCTATAATCATTCTTTCAAATGAATTCAACTTATTAAGCTAAAATGTCTTTCAATTTTTATATATATTAAAAAATAAAAAAAAATTCTAATTGAAGGAGCACATATCAAAACACAATTCATATATTCACATTATAATTCATAATCATCCTTTCAACATAATCATAAATACAACACATTTCGAAATAAAATGAAAATGAATAAACAAATAAATTTTGATGATACTATAGAGAAGAGATATTCTCGGCCAATAGATACTGTGGAAGAAATAATATGGGAGAATGAAAGAAGATTGATCTACTCCGATTATTCAGGGAAGAATCTGTTCAAATTTCCCATCTTGGAAAATTATAACTACACAGATAACATAGGACATGAAACATCATTCGAGAATTTTAATTTACCAAACGAGGATTGGATGTGGGGTAAAAAAGAAAAATATAAAAAAAGTTGAAAACAATTAATATTTTTAAATAGCTGATGACTGGAAGATTCATAATAATGAAGAAACAGATGATCAAGGATGGGTAAAAAAAAAATTTAAAAAGAATATATTTTTTACAAGATTTTATTTATTTGACCTAAAAAATAAAAGAGTCAACATTTTCCAATTTTCAAAAAAAAAAAAATCATTTTTAATTATTAAAGAGTTATGCTTTCAACTGGAAAAACTCCTTTTCCAAAACAAGTACAAAGATGGACTGGGTGAGGAAGAGGAAGTGGAAGAGAGTGAGGAAATTGAAACACATCAAGAAAAAGCTTACCAAGCGTGAATACAAAGAGAAAATTTTGTCACAGTTGCATCTATACAAAGACAAAGTTTATAGTGAATCAGAAATAAAGATGGTTTCAAAAATTTTTCTTTACTTTAAAAAGAAACTATTTACTTTTTGTTTTATTTTTATTAGGTTATCAAAATCCAAGAAAATCTAAAGTTATACATAATGAATATGAAACTGAGGAAATTATGCAAAAACATCCTCAAAGATCCTCAATTCAAAGAATCAAGGAACCGTAACCAAGTCGTGAAGGAGATCATCAGTTCTGAAAGAGTCTATGTCAATTCTTTGAAATTTCTTGTTGAAAATTATATCCTTCCCCTCGAAAATTCATCTAAAGGAACTCCAAAAATAAACAATAAAGATGTGTAAAATTTTATTCCGATTTCCGATTTATATATAATCATTCTTTTTTTTAAGTGAAGGTATGTTTGGTAACATCAAAATAATTTATAATCTACATTGTTCCCTTTTTGGGGAAATGGAGAAAACCTTCAAAGAAAAAGGATTTTCCTCCAACATAGCAAAAGTATGCTCCGCAGAGTTTCCTTTCCTTAAAATGTATATTCCATATTTGTCTAATTATAGGTATTCATTTTTTTAATTAATCAATTTCATTTTAATTTTAATTATTCCTATTGAAATCTGAATCTTTATTCAAGTAATTCTCTCCAAATTATTTCCAAATTAAATTCAAATTCTTCCTTTGTCGAATGGACTAAAAAAATACGTCAAATCAATCCCAAATATGATCTTCCTTCATTGTTGATTCTACCCGTTCAACGTGTCCCAAGATATGTAAAAATATATTAAAATAAAAATAAGATCTTAAATTGTTTCTAATTTTTTTAAAAAAAGGTTCTGTTGTTCAAAGAACTAAATAAGAAAACAGATGCAGAACATTCACATTTTAAACAAATCGAAACGACAGTAAGCCAAATCTCCCAACTGGCAGATAACATCAACATCGCCCAAAGAGAAGCAGAGAATTGCCAAAAAATGTTTATCATACAGCACAACTGCGTTACTAAAAAATTGGTTTTAATCGAACCTCACAGAAAATTCATCAAAGCCTTCGAAATCGATAGTAAATTGGGAAACTCAAATTTGTTCAACAAAATCTACCTTTTTAACGATGCTGTTTTGTTTGCAGAATGTCACGACAAAGACAAGTTTTCTGAATTTTCTCTTTTTCTGTTCACAGATGAGTCTAGGATAGAGGATGATGATTTGAATCCCTTACATTTCAATTGTTATTTCGATCAATCCAAAGTCATTGTTTTTTGTTCTTCAGAAAATGTAAAAATTAACCTTTTTTTTTTTTTTTTGATTTAATTATTTTTTATAAATTTTTTTTTTTACCTTTATAGGAAAAAACTACCCTTTATGATGCCATGAAAAAGCACAGATATGATTACATTCACACTTCTTTGAAGACATCAAGAAATTAATCTCTTGAATATTTTGTACAAAGAAACAATAATAAAAATTTTATTCAAAAAAGATATAATCAATAAGATCTCATCAATGAGAGCTTTTGCAACAGTAAATCACATTTTAAAAAAATTAAAAAAAAAATGAAGTTGATAAAGGATAAAAAACTTTTCAATAACACCAAATTTGCTTCCAATTACTTCAATAAGAGAAATATGTCCCAATCCAAAGGCGATGGGATTTTATCCTTTAATGAATTGCAGCAAAGAGCAAAAGAGGGTAAGATAGAGACTGTGATTGTTGCCTTCACAGATATGATAGGCAGATATATGGGTAAAAGATACGATGCACCTTATTTCACCAAATCGGATGGTCTCCATAGCAATATCTGTGATTATCTTTTGACATTGAATGTGGATATGGCTGTCAATGAAGGATATAAATTATCTAATTGGAGAAGAGGTTATGGTGATCTCACTATGGTTCCTGATTACTCCACATGCAGACAGATTGATTGGCAGGAAAAATCCGTCATCATTTTATGTGATGTGGTCAATAAGGATGGATCTTATGTAAATGAGGCTCCAAGATCCATTTTGAGAAAACAAATTGAAAGAGCCAAAAATATGGGTTTCAAAATAAAGGTAATAAAAAAATATATCTTTATAATTCTGCAAAAAAAAAAAAATTAAAATATCGTTAAAGATATATTTGTTTGAATATGAAATAAACTTATTTCAGATTTGACAAAAATTCATTCTTTTCAACATCATTTGAATAATTTTGAAATAAAATAAAAAATATTATCAGACCCAAAAGAAAAGATTCATTCTCAAATGAATATTTCCATTATTTTTCTCATATGATAAAATTGATTAGCAAAATGGGTCTTGAAAAAAGATTTTAAAACTTTTTTCATTTTTAAAGGCAGCCAGTGAATTGGAATACTACATCTACAAAAACTCTTACGAACAAGCAAACTCATCTAACTACGAATCAATGCAAGCGATAGGTTGGGACATAGAGGATTATCACATTCTCCAAGGTACCAGAGAGGAAGTTTTAAATGCAAAAGTGCGTCAAGCTCTCAGAAACTCTGGGATTGAAGTTGAATCAACCAAAGGAGAATACGGAAAAGGTTCAAAACCCCCTCTTTATTTAAATTTATTTTTATTTTTTTAAAAAATTTTTTTCTAAACTTTATAAAATTTATTAATCTTATTATTTTGTTTAGATTGAATTCTGTTTATTTCTTTATACTTATTTCTTTTTGTATTTTTTAAGGACAACACGAGCTCAATTTAAAATATAATGAAGTACTGAAAATGGCAGATATTCACACTGTTTACAAGCAATGTTTCAAAGAAATAGCAGATAAATTGGGTTAAAAAAAAAAAAAACATTTATAACTTATTCAATTTTAAATTAATCAATTTTTAAAGGAATGTCTGTTACTTTTATGGCAAAGCCTCATGCAGACCAATCTGGTTCTGGATGCCATATCCACATTAATCTCGTAAAAAAAAAAAAAAATTTTTTTTAACAACAATATTTTTATTTTATAAAAAAAAATGTTATCATTCTATTTTATTTAAATTTCAATTTCACAACTTTTTTTTAAAAGGAAAATATAAGTGATGGAAAGAATGCTTTTTATGGAGATTCTCAGGAAGGAAATATTAAATGCTCTCCTATCTTTAAACATTTTTTGGCGGGAATGATCAAATACACCCCAGAATCCATGGTTAAATAATTAAAAAAAAAAAAAAAAAATTAAAAATTTTAAATTTTTTTTTTTGAAAGGCTTTTATTGCTCCTACAATCAATTCTTACAAAAGATTTCAATCTTCAAGTTGGGTAACAAAAAAAAAATTTTTTTTAAATGTTTGATTTCATTTTAAAAAAAGGCTCCAACAAGGTAAAAATAAATAAAAAAATTTTTTTATTCTTCTTTAATTTTTTTTTTTTTTAATTATTATCCCTTTATATTTTAAGACTTGCTTGGTGTCAAGATAATAGAAGTGCTGGTTTTAGAATAGTTGGTGAAGGAAAAACTTTGAGAATAGAAAACAGAATCCCTGGTGCTGATTGCAATCCTTATTTGGCATTTGCAGCATGTAAAAAAAATAAAATTAAATTTTTTTTTTCTTTTCTGTGGCAACATTGGGATTCTTTATTTAAAAAACAAAAGAAATTATAATCAAATATATTTTCTTTATTAATTAATGGAAGATTAGATGGGAGAAAGAGAATGATATTTCTTTTCTTTATCTTTCGAACAACATAACAATATTTTCGTACCCAATCTGAAGTGAAATTTATAAACCCATTGAAAAAATTAATAATTGATAATATCTTCCTCTTTCCAATAACAGTTTATAAACTTTATATGAAATTTTCTTAATATTTTTTGCTTTTT
>JAMYWO010000330.1:6618-39965 GCA_024220525.1 Cochliopodium minus | reverse complement strand
AATAAATAAAATAAATAAAATAAATAAAATAAATAAAATAAATAAAATAAATAAAATAAATAAAATAAATAAATTTTTTAAATTTTTTAAATTTTTGAATAAATTGAAAGAGTAAAATTTGATACTTTAGTTTCTTCTTTTTTGACCAACATAACCTCACTTATTTCTAAACACTCATACTTTATTGCGAATTTACTGTCCTTTTTGTATCCTCTCACTCCCACATAATATGTAGAATCTTTAAAAAAATTTTTTTTTTATTATTTATTGAATAAAATTTATAATAATTTATTTTTTATTTTTTTATTTTTTTATTTTTTATTTTTTATATTTTATTATTTATTTTTTTAGTACCATCTTTGCGGTTAGGATCATTGGGGTAAATAAGGATTTCTTCACCTCCTGTGGTAACCGCAGACCAGGTGTTGTCTACTGGGTCTGGTTGTTTGTTCTCCAAAGATATGTACTTTTTTTTTTAAAAAAAAATTTAAAATTAATTAAAATTAACGTTATAAAATAAAATAAAATAAATAATAATAAATGAAATAAAATATAAAATAAAATATAAAATAAAATAAAATAAAAATATAAAATAAAATATAAAATAAAATATAAAATAAAATATAAAATAAAATATAAAATGAAATATAAAATGAAATAAAATAAAATAAAATAAAATATAAATATATTAAAATAATAATAAATAAAAATAATACGAGATCAGGATCTCCAGAGATAGCTTTCACATTAACGCGTACCACCAAATCCTTTTGTTCTGCTTTTACCTATTCAAAATTTTTTATTTTTATTTTTATTTTTTATTTTATTTTAATTTTGTTATTTTTATTTATCTTATTTTATTTTTCATTTTTTTTGATTTTTTATTTTATTGATTTTTTATTTTATTGATTTTTTATTTTATTAATTTTTTATTTTTTTATTTTTTATTTTTTTTTTTTACATAAAATTTGAAGTAACGGAAAGAATTTCCACCTACTTCTCCTTCAACTTCCTCACCTATTCTCAAATTAAGAGGCCCCTCTTTTTGGACAGAGGGAGCTTCAAAATCTATCTTCAACGTCTGATCTATTATGTTTACTGTGTTTTTTTTTTGATAAAAAAATTAAAGTTTAAAAAATTAAATATTTTAAATAATAAGGAAATAAATTTAATTATTGTATTTTAAAAAAAAATGTAAAAAAGAGATTTATAAAAAATAAAAGTTAATAGGAAATAAATTTTTAAAAAGGAAAAATAAAAATTAATTAAAAAATAATAAAAATAATTAAAAAAGATGTTGAAATAAAAAAAATAATTAAAAAATAACGATAAAAAATAAAAAATAAATAAAATAGTAACAAAAAAAAATAAAAAAAAAATAAAAAAAAATGATGAAGTAAAGATAAAAAGTAAAATAATAAATATGTGGGTGTATGTATATATTTATTTTTAAAATAAATATGTGGATGTATGTATATATTTATTTTTTAAAATAAATATGTGGGTGTATGTATAAATTTATTTTTTAAAATTTTTTTAAAATTTTTTTTACTGGAAGGAGAGGGCCTGGTTTCTAAAACAGTGAAATCATAAATTTTGTTATCAAAAGGAACAGAAAGAAGATCTTCAACAGAAAGAGAAGAATAATGATAACCAAAAACAGTTTCTAAAATTTGAATGGGATCTTGTAAATCCAAAAAATCAGAAGAAAGAGGTAATAATTTAACATATTCTCCTTGTGGTAAAATGGTGAATGAAACATTTATTTCTTCTCCCTCACTCAACAACATTCTGTTCATCAAGTTTTCTGGTATGTAACATGTGTTTTCTGGTGCGTTAAATTCTGCTACACTTGCCACTGCTGTCCTCTCTTTTTTTTTTTTTTTGAAAAAATTAATTGATTAAATTTCATTTATCAGAAAAAATTAAATCAAAAAAATAAAATAAAAAATTAAATCAAATAAATGTTGATTTATTTATTTAATCAAATAATTAATAAATTCTTTTATTTGGATTGGAATTAGAAATTTGTTGGAGAATTTTTTTTTTTAATGCAAATGAAACTTTAAAGATTGATTGAATGAATGATTGAATGATTTACCCATTATATGAGGATTTTCCAATTTGAAGAAGAATGGTCCGTTTGCACTTTGTTCCATTATCCTTTGGAGAATATTTGGTGGCAAAATAACTGATTTTTCAAGGAGAATATTGTTAGTTCAAAAAAGTTAAAGCTAAAAGGTATTAGAGTACTAATTGAAAAACTTTAAATCATTTTTAAAAAGAAATTTCCTTTTTGGAAAGAGGATAATTATTTAAAAAGAAGGTTACTCTTATTTCCTCTTTCAATTTGTTTGGCGACATTATCATTTCCAATATGAACAGAACTATAGGCATTCAAATACCAAATATCCTTGATTAACTCTTTTACTTCTCTTTTAACTGTTCTGATGGCATTGGGATCATCATATCTTTTTTGTTGCATTGAAATCAGATCGATGTATCTTTGATTATCTAGTTTAACTTGTTTTTGGTTTCCCTTTGCATATTCATCTTCAATCAATTTGCATTGATTGAGATTATATGCCATCCACATATCATCACATTGCCAGTACCTAGGAAATATAAGATCACTTCTTTATAATTTCTATCAAAATTTTATTATTTCTTTTTGTTCATAGTTGATTGGATCTTCTTTGACAGGTTTAATTTTGTATCCTCTCATTTCAAATCAATTTTATTTAATTTTTTGAATAATTGTTTTTTGTTTTGGCATAATATATAAAAAATTTGTCTTTGTTCCTAAAAAATGGAATCAATTGATGAGATTATCAAATTAAACATTGGTATGTTTCATATTAAACTTTTTTTAAGATGAATGTTGAAAACAAAATATCGAAAAATTAAGGAGGGAAAAAATTTTTGACCACCAAATCTACTCTATTATCATCCAAAGATTACACGTTAATTTCCAAAATAAAATTGTTAATATTATTATCCCTCACAGTTTCTTTAATGGTAATTATACTGAAATTTGGAGTAAATCATTTTATTTCAATTCAAACATTATAAAGGTTTGCTCTCTGGGAAAATGAATTTGACAAAAGATGAGAACGGGTAGAAAAAATTATATTTTTGAAAAATTATAAAATTTCTCATCGAAAAAACTTTAAAAAAGGTTCATATTCATAGACAGGTAAGAGTTGATTGGAAAATTGGTTTTTATAATCATTTTGTGAAAGAAATGGAAGATTCTTTGAGCCAATACTTGGTAATTCTTTTTTTTAAAAAAAACTTTTTTTTTTTTTCATTTTAAACGTTTTTAAAAGATTATTTGAGGACGGGTTATTTAATCATACCCAAAAATATGAACATAAGGTCTGCAAAAACTTTTTATAAAATTTAAAGAACAAATTTTTTGTTTATAAAATAAAAAATTAAAAACTATTTTTGGTAAAATAAAATTTTTTTTTAAAAAAGATCAATCATATTGGAATCCAATTTTTATTCAATTGGTAAATTTCTTTTACTAAAAAAAAAATTAATAAAAAAAAAATGTAAAAAAAAAAACAGATTTGTCAGACGCACTTGTCCCATTCCGACAAGGTTCAAACATACAAAACTAATTTATTGTACTTTTTTTATTATTTATTTATTTAGGATTATATGGTAAAATGATAATAATAAAAAAAAAAATTAAAAACAAAATAATACAAACCATTTTTAAAAAGTATCAACACGTGAACACAATGTAAAATTTTTTTAATTTTTTAATTTTTTTTTTTAAAATTTATTCAAAATTTTCTATTTTTGTTTTTAAAAAAAATAACAAATTTTTCAAAAAAAAGTCATCAAACATACATCCATGGATATTGTATTTGGAAAAAACACAGGAATCAAAAAATTATCCAATAAAGATATCGATAACAGGGGTGATAGAAGAACAACTCATTTACGAAAAAAACTGTGAAATAGAAAATGGAGTTATTGAATTGAAAACAGAAAAACTTCATTTGTTTTTTTATCCTCATGATTCCCTCGATCATCTTCTGCCTAATACAAATGATAATCATAATAATAATAATAATGACAAAAATATTAAAAATAATTTCTCTTTTTCATCCAATTTAGAGGATGAGAAAAATTTATCTTCATCTTCT
The DNA here is from genome assembly GCA_024220525.1 of Cochliopodium minus. Classification (NCBI taxonomy): domain Eukaryota; phylum Discosea; order Himatismenida; family Cochliopodiidae; genus Cochliopodium; species Cochliopodium minus. Next base: position 35,805 of record JAMYWO010000330.1, on the reverse strand, counting down.
TCTTCATCTTTAGTGGAGAATAATAGTGATACTTTCATTGTTTGTAAATCTACCACCACTTCTCACAAACGTGAACTTCAATTCAAAAATCAGTCTCCTCTCATCGATTTTCCTCTTAATCTCCTCAAAAGTTGGACTTTTAAATCTCGTGAAGGCAATAATAAGGTTTATATTTATTAATCAAAAAATATATAATTATAACTATAAATTGAAGGTACAATTCTCAATGAGACATGAAAAAGAAAAAAAGGAATATTTCATGAAAAAAACGAATGAGAACAACATCTCAAACACCTTTAGCCTAAAAATATTTCATTCCTCTCTCATGTTGTATGAAAACTCTGGTATCCCTGTCGGTTTGATTTATCTCAGTGGTGGTGTAATTTTTTTGATTTCCCGTGCTGAAAAAAATTTTACAGTCTACGCTTTGAGGGAGTTACAAAATTTGGAAGGAAATTAATTACAATTCATTTAATTTTTGAATTAAATCAATTTAAAAGTCAATAAGGATAACCAATTCATCAATATATAAACCTAACATTTGATATTTTGATATCTTTTACTTGCATTCTTTTGATTATTTTTTTTTTTTAGGAATTAATCAAAAAAAATTGCAATTAGCTTTGTTCTTAATTCGAAATAATGGGTAAATATACAAATAATGCTTGTTTTAATTATTAACATAAATCCAAATTAAGAAAAAGCATTAGAAGAAATTATCAAGAAATGTAATTTATTATCAAAGAGCTCAAATATACCAAACAATATTTGTGAAGAGAATATTTTGGCTCCTCTTAACAATATAAAGAGGTACACTATTTTAAAATTTTCTTCCTTAAAAAGCTTTTTACAAAAATTTCAAGAAATAAGACAGAATATTCAACCTATCTGCCAATCTTCTCGTCAAATATATGTTCAATAATCAAACAATATCAATTCAAAGATTTATCAGAGTTCTTGGGGATGATTTTTGATTTCATTTTCAATTATTCCTCAACCTCTATTTATCCAATCATTCAAATATCCCTTCAACTTCATTTTGGAAAGATAACAACGATTATGAGAATGAGTAAGTGATTTATATTTTGCTTGAACCATATTTTTCTAACAAAAAATTTGAAAGAATTTTTTAAGGCGATCAATTCTGCGAATAATGGGGATTTGGAAACATCATTTGGACTTATATTGTCTTGTTTGATTTTGTTAACAAAAGATTCAAGAGAGATTTCTCCATTTGAACTGCTGATAGGTGATTTGATTGAAAAATGGATTTCAGAAGAAATCTTTGAAAAAACTAATTATGAAGATCAAAACAATTTCATCAAATTTATCACCAATCTAATCAAATATCAGGCAAAAAATTAATATTTTTATATTTTTATACATTTTTTTAAAATAAATTAAATTTTCTAATAATTTAATCAAAGTATACATCATTGTCTGACAACTCTAAAATAACTTTGATAAGAAGAATATGCAATATTACGAGCAATATAATAAGCCCACAACAAATACCTATGATAGACGGTTGCATTTCCTTTTTTGACTCTCTCATTAAATTTGGTGTTTTGATTCCCAGTGCTTATATTCGTCTAATCAGTATTTCTCTTTGTAAAACTTTGAATGTTGAAAAATTAAGTGAAAAGGTGAAACATTAATTTAATAAATAAAATAAATTTATTAAAAGAAATAAAAAATAAATTAGTAAAAATAAAATAAATTAATAAAAATAAAAATAAAATAAAAATAAAATTCATATATTAATATTTTAAAAAAATTAAAGAGTTGGCAAATAATGAGGAATTTGTTGGGAAGCAAAGGGTATGGAGGAGAAACGTTTTCAGCATTATTGGAAATATTGATAGATCCTCGTAACAAGGACAGTGTAGGCATACTCAGAGGGAGTGTCTTTTATTTAGGAATGTCTCAATGGGGAAGAGACCGAGTAAACTCTTCTTTATTTTTATTTATTTTTATTTATTACTTAATAAAGTTTATTTTAATTTTATTTTAATTTTATTTTAATTTTATTTTAATTTTATTTTAATTTTATTTTAATTTTATTTTAATTTTATTTTAATTTTATTTTTTATTTTAATAAAAATAAAGGTCGAGAGCATGAGATGGTCACCCCTTTCTATACTTCCATCATTTTTGACATCTTTGTCATATGGGCACAGTGCGGTGGCATACGAAATATTATTATCAATCAGCAGAGTGACGAGGAAATATGCACACAAACTGGGTGTTGAATGGGACATCATCATCGAAATAATACGCAGAATGAAAAACTTTATACTTTTTTCCTCTCCCTCTTCCAACTCTCCTTTTCATCCTCCCTCCTCTAACAACTCCTCTAATACTTTCTCTAATACTTCCTCTGATACCAATAATAATAACAATAACACAAGTAATATTACAAATAATGACAATAATATTAATAATGAAATTAATCCTATTAATAACGAGAATACCAATAACAATAACAACAATGGAAATAATAACAATAGTACAAGCAACAATTATAATAATAGTAACAATAATAGTAACAATAACAATAACAACAATAGTAAAAATAACAATACAAGTAACAATAACAATAATAATAACAATAATAATAATAACACTAACAATAATTCGAAAAATAACTCTCCTTCTCTTCCCTCTCAGCCCCCTTCAGGAAACACTATCAATAGTACTCCTTTTCTCCTCCCCATTTCTAACAACATCAATACTCCTTCTCCCAATCTTTTCAATCATAACAATAACAATAATACTACAAATAACAATAATACTACAAATAACAATAATAATACAAATAACAATAATATTGATAACAATAATCTTAACAACACTAGTAATGATAATAATACAATAGACATAAATTCTACTTCTCACAGTCTTTTTTCTTCTACTCTTCTTTTTTCCCCCAATAAAGATAATAAAGATAATAAAGATAATAAAGATAATAAAGATAATAAAGATAATAAAGATAATAAAGATAATAAAGATAATAAAGATAATAAAGATAATAAAGATAATAAAGATAATAAAGATAATAAAGATAATAAAGATAATAAAGATAATAAAGATAACAAAGACAACAAAGACAAAGATATCAACGAAAATAACGAAAATAAAAATAACAATCACAGTAAGAATAGTAACAAAGAAGAGAAAAATTCAAAAGAAGAAATTAGCAATATTAATAATAAAGAAATTGACACGAAAGAAATGATAAAAGAAGAACTCTTTTATTTAATCTCTAAAATTAATAAAGACAAAGAAAGTATCGAACATTTTAAACCAAAAGATGGAAACAATATTGATAGCCACTCTAATGTTTCTCTCCATAAAGAAAACAATGTTAATCACCATACACATACTGGTGTTGAAGGAAAGAGTATCTCTTCTTTTGAAAAGGCAATGAAAAATACAATGAAATCTCTGCGTATTGCTTCTTCTTCTTCCAATTTTAAAGGTTTTTTTTTTTTTTTATTAATCTTTTTATTTTATTTTTGTTTTTTATTAAATTCTTATTTCTATTAAACAATTCATTCTTTTTTAAAAATTAGGAGACAAAGAAGCAGTAACAGAGTTATTGGAAGAATATTTGGAATATCAAAGCATAGAAGAAGGATTGGAACTAATGAAAAGTGTGAGCAAAGAAATTACACCAGCAAGTGTGGGAAAAGAAAGGCATTGGTTAACTTTGCTCTCTAGATTTCTTTACTCATTTTTCATAAAAGAAGAAAGGATTGAAATCAAAAGCAATGCACTTTTAGAAGTGAAAAAGATCTACTACAAGTATCACCTTCTTTATGATTCTGAAATAACTCAATCCATCCTTCCTTTTTTCAAACAATTCTACTCTCATTTTTTTTCTCCCCTTCTTACTCTGCCTCTTTCTCCTACCCTTCTTTTGGTAGAAGATTTATCCAAGAAACTTTTCTCTTTTATCGTTGATATCGCTCTTCATTCCAACACAGATTCTTTTTACTTGGTTTCTGATTTGCTTTTCAATATTTTCATGTTCAAATTTCCTTCTCCTCCTTCCACCTCCTCTACAAATGGAAACATCAACAGTACTCCCATTCTCAATAAAGAAACAATAATCAATAATCCCGTCACAAATTCTCCTTCTATTTCCAACAACAACAACACCAATAATGTAAATAACAATAATTCTGAAAATTCTCCTAAAAATCAATTAAATTTTCTTTCAATTTTGGAAGAATTGTTTTCTCAATTGAAAAGATTGATTCTCGATAAGTTTTCTAGTGGAGATTTCAAAAAGTTTAAATATCTTTTTTCCAATTCTCTCAAAAAACTTTTGTCACATCCATTTCCCAAAATAAGAATTCTCTCCATCTCCTTTTTTTCCTCTTTTCACTCTTCTTCCTCTCACTTTCTTCAATACCAAAACCTCTCCTCCTTTTTTTATACCCTCCCTTCCACCAAACATTTATTTGAAAGCAGCAAAATCACTCCCAACACTAAAAATACAAACAACAACAGAACGAATAGATCAAATTCCCTGAATACAAAAAGCAGATCTCAATTATTTTTCGATTTTCAACCTTTCATAAACGCCCTCTCTTTCCAATTCGAGAATGAAAACAATGGAGCAGTGTATTTCCTATTGTTGGAGAGTTTCTACAAAATGTTGCTAAACAAAAACATCCTGGATGGTATCTCCTTTGATTCTATCCTCTCTTCCATTTCTTCCCATCTCCTCTCAGGATTTGATCACATCACTGATTTTAATATCCCTTCTTTCACTGTCACCCCTTCTTTCCTAAGTTTGCTCTCCTCCCCACCATCTCTTTCACTCCTTTATCTTCTTTCCTTTAAACTCTTTAATTTATCTCTGCCCTATTTATCTAATACTTTGAATATCTCTTCAAACACATCTAATAATCCTCAAATCAATTCTTCCAACAATCTCTTTAAAGATTCAAAACCTTTTGACATTAATCTCAATAACCTAATCTCTTCTCCTTCCAATTTTGGAGGAGTGATGTCCCCTTCCCCTCTTTCCTCTATTCCCTCCATCAACATTTCTTCCATTCTCCTTCTCCCCTTTTCCAATTACTCTCTCCACACCATCCTCCCTCTTCATCGTTATCAAATCATTGTAAGAATCAATTAATTTAAATTTTACAAGAATTAATTTCAGAAATTAATCTTTGTTCTTTTTTTTTTTTGTATTTCTTTTCTTTTAATTTTCTTTTTTTTTTTTTAAACAGAAAATGTGTTTGAATGGGATGAGCATCTTGCAAAGTGAAAAGGAAGTAAGCAACCATTTACCAAAAGTGTTGGATTTCATCAGAATAATGGCGTCAAGATATGTTTTGAAAAGAAAAACATCAAACACCATTCTTGAGAATAACTTTCCTTCCAACGAAGAAGTTGACAAAAAAGAAATGGAAGAAATTTTATTTGAATTTATCAAATACCTCAACTTTGTCGCTAATTTTCCTTCCTCTATAAAAGATCTACCTGAACAAATCATAAATGGTGTTTTCGATGTTATCTTTCCTATGACCAACACTCTTACTCACTCCATTTACGTTGTTTGGTAAAATTTTTTTTTTAAAAAAAAAACTTTTTTTTTCACATTTTACTTTTAAAATTTTTCTTATTAGTTTCAGCTACGAAACAATGGCGAAATGGATTCTTTCATTAGAAGTGAAATACAGAGTGAAATACTACAAGTATATAATAAGAGAGTTGATGAACTATCTTTCCTCCTCTGAAGAAAACTCTATGAACAATATTTTGGCTCAATCCAACATTGATTATCTCTCCAATATCACTTTTCTCAACACCACCCCTCAACCCACCCTCCTCAAAAGCGATTTTATCTTTGAAAATACAGATCCTATCAATTATTTATTTGGGAATTCTGTTGTTTCCATACATGTGGGTAAAATGGGATGGATACAAGTAGTAATGAGAAGGTTTTTCTTTTTAAAAAATTTTTTTTTTATACATTTTTTTCTCATTTTTTTTTTTTTTAAGACCATCTGTTGAAAAAATGGTGTGGGTGATGAGATTACAAAACAATTTGAAAAAGATGGTTGCTTTTAATTGTTTTGGAGAAATAGATAATCAGATTTTAAAGATCCATCAATCTCTTACCAGCAATCCTTCTCCCCAATCTCTCAACATCCACACATTGGAAAATGATCTTCTTTCTTCCATTCATTCTCTCACTTTTGACGATTCCTTTTCTTTTCATCTCGATTCTTCCTCTACCAAAGATTCCATCACTTCTCCCAATCCAATAAAAAACATCTCTCCTTTCTCCAAAGAAGGATTTTCTTCTCCCAATATGAATCTGAACCATTCCAACTTTAACCTGAATAACTCTAATACAAACCTTAACAATTCAAATAATTTGAATCATTCAAACCTTGATACTTCTGAAATAGAAACAACTAGTGAGAAACTTCAATCTGATCAGCATTATTCTTTGGATGGTTCACTCAACAAAACAGAAAAAGTAGATGAAAACGATGATTTGCAGATAAATTCTTTTCTTCCTTATGATGTGTTGAGTAATTCTTCTCTCAAATTTGATAATCAATTAAAATCAGCATACGAGCTCATGGAAGAAAAGCTCTCCTCTCCAAAGAAAAAAAACAAACACCAAAAAAAGCTTTCTCAATCTTCCTTCACTTCCAAATCTCCTCTCTCGCCATTAAACCCCTCTCCCTCTTCTCTCCATCCCAAATCCCTATACAAAAAAAGTTTTCCCAAAAACAAAAGAGAAGCAGGAGAAGAAGAAGAAAGAAACAACCATAGTAATAACAGCAACAACAGTAACAACAGTAACAATAGCAACAGTAATAGTAATAAAAGAGAAGGAGAATTGTTTTCACCAAGAAAAGAAGATAACGGAGAAGAAAGCGAAAAAGAAGAAACAAACTCTTCTTCCTCCCCCTCCTCTTCTTCCTCTTCTTCTTCTCTTCTCTCCAGTGTTTCTCCCTCTCTTTTATCAGGGGTTTCACCATCATATCCCAAATCTCTTTTCAATCAATCGAATCCACAGAATCCCCTCTCCTCTCTCACTTATAATTCTCCCTCTCATTCTTTTCTTTTCCCCTTTGATTTTTCTCCCACTTCCTCCACTTCCTCCACTTCCTCTTCTAAATCTTCTCTTCCCAACCCTTCTTCTTTCACCAATCCTTCCCACAACAACCATTTCTACAAAAATAATAACAGTAACAGTGTAAACAATAACAACATTAATAACATCAATAATAATAACAGCATTAACAGTATTAACAGTAATAACAATAATCTCAATAATAACAACAACAATAATCTTTTCGATAATTCCTTAAATAATTCTTTCAATTCTGATAAATCAAATTCCTCTTTAAATACCACCAATGATCACGATAAAGATAACAGTTTAAACATTAACGAAATCCATACTCATGGTGATCTCAATGAAGTAAACAACAGTGTAAACGAAAATAATAATAACAATAACAATAACAATAATAATAATAATAATAATAATAATAACAATAATAACAATAATAATAACAATAATAATAATAATAATAATAATAATAATAATAATAATAACAATAATAACAATAATAACAATTTAGACACTGATTTGACAGATTCTAATTTTGATTTTGTAAATATTCATCCCTCTTTCATTTTTCTTCAATTGTTCCATATCCCCTTCACTTCCACTCCCTTCCGTATTTTTTTTTTCTTTAAAAAAAACCAAAATTTATTTTAATTTTTAATTAACTTATAAATAACTTATTGTAATTATTTTAATTAACTTATAAATAACTTAATTATTTATTTTTGAAAATAGGGCTACCAAAAGTGGGAGGGATAGAAAGGGAGATTGAGGTATTAGATTATGTTCCTTCAACGATAATAAACAGAAAAATAGGAGTGATATACATACCCAAAGAAATGGTGGAACATTCTGAATTGATTTTGTCAACAACACCTTCCTCAACCAAATACTTGAAATTCCTCAAAAGACTGGGTAACTATGTAAAACTCAAAGATTATACCGGCTTTACTGGAGGTCTTGACACAAGTGAGGACTTGGATGGAAAATTCAGCATTTCAAGAAACACAGAAACACAACACATCATGTTTCACGTTGCTACGATGATGCCCAATCTTTATCAGAATGAGCTCTTTTTGGTGAACAACAAAAAAAGGCATCTGGGTAATGATAATGTCCATATTGTTTTCAATGAAAGCGATTCCCCTTACAACCCAAACACTTTATCTGGCGAATTCAATTTTGTTCACATTGAAATTAATCCCCTTTCGAACAGTTTCTACAGAATAATCATTCACAAAAAAGATGACTTACCTTTCAATGGACTCTTTTCTTACAACCAGGTTGTTTCCAAAAAGTCTCTCATTTCAATTGTTTTGGCTGTTGCTATTAATGCAGATATTGCTAGTATGTTCAAAATGGAGAAAGAAGGAAAGCTTAGTGGTATTGCAAATTATTCAAACATTGCACAAAGATTGTTGCATATAAAAAAATTGAAAAACATAAAAAAATAATTAAATCAATGTTGTATAGAAGATCATAAATTGTTGAATGAAAAAAAAAAATGAATATAATCTTGGGTAATTAAACTTGACAAAAATAACTTTTATAATGAATGATTTGGTTTATTTCAAAAGAAATGAAAAAAGAATTGGCTGATTTGGAGGAAGAATCAAAAAAATTGAAAGAAAATTGCACAAAAATTAAAGAGATGCAAAATAAAATTGTGAATATTTATGAAAATTGGTCTGATTGGATTGAAAATAGCAAAAAAATTAAAACAGAACAAAATAATCACACGAATATTTGTAATGAAAATTAAATTATTTATTCCTATTAAAAGATCTCTTTTTCCCTATAAATAATCCATCATTCTCTTTCTTTTTGTTTCTATCTTTCGCAAATGTGGAAAATTTAAATTTTTTAGAGAATGCATTCTCCTCTTCTTCTTTTAAGATATTTTCATCTCCTGTATTTACATCTTTCATCAATTGAACTATTTCAAATAAAGATCCTTTCTTTTTTGTGCTGGATGTTTCTGGTTGAGGATTCGATTTTTCCTTAAAAATTAATTGTCAGTTTAATAAAGTGAAATTTAAAATTAAATATAAAAATTCGTACAAATTTGTCAACAACATCTTTCCATTCCTTATTTCCAATCTCATTATCTCCATCTTCTTCATGTACAACAATGGTAGAAAAACCATCAAGAAATTCTAATTCTTCTTCCTTTATTGTATTATTTTTCTTGATATCATCCAATACCTCTCCTAATTTGATAGCTCGTTTCTTATTTTCGCTCATTGTCATCGTATGGTGAATTAACTTTGAAGAAAGAGTATTGAAAGCTATCCTTGCTTTCTTCATATCACCTTTGTCATTGACATATTCATTCAAAGTAAATAAGATTTGACTATAATTTAAATCTTCAAAATCTTTTTCCATCATTCAAATAAATTATTCAAAAAATTCTCTCAATTATTTTTTTATTTTATAATCTTGTTAAATTTAGATCCAAAACAAGATGTAATCTTATTTTTTTGGTATATCAATTCATTTGGCCCAAATATTTAATTTGACTGGTGAGATCTCAATAATATTATTCGAAATAATAAATAATAAAAAAAAAATAAAATGGATTCCCAACTTCCTTTGAATGGTATCAAGAATAAAAAGCCCTCCAATTATATTCCAATAATAATTGGTATAATATTGGGGATAATGATGATAATCCTTGGAATGGTTTTCATGAATTCTTTTAATGTAAAAGAAGATAAAGAAAAGTTTAATATGAAAGAAGAGCCAATCAATATTACCCCAAAAGAAGAAACAGTGATAAAAAATGAAGAAATAAAAATTTCTATGAATCCTGGTAAATTACATTTTGTGTTCTCAATAAAATTAAATTTATAAACAATTTTTTTAGTCGAAGAAGAATCAAAAGAACAAAATCACTTTATCAATAAAGAACAATCAAATGAAGAGGATGGTATAAAATAAATAAATAATTTCAATAATATTTTATATTTTTATTCACAATTATAGAAAATCCTATTGCAAGATATAAGAAACAAAAATCCGAAATCAAGGAGATAGAAAAGAATTACCTGAGACCTTTTCAAAGAGAGAATATTCCTAAATATCAGGGCATCAACAAAATAAAATTATTGAAAGAAGGCATAAAATCACAAAGAAATAAGATTTTGTTGAGATAATTTCTTTCTTATGTGTAAATTGATAAAAAGAGTTTAAATTAAAAAAAAATTTTCCTCTATTCATTTGAAAAGTTTTATATCCCTCTTCCAACTGAAAAAAAAAAAAAAAAAATTAATACAAAGTATAATTATCCTTTAAGGTTTGGATCATCTCTTCTTATTTCAACAAAGCCATTTAATTTAATAAAAAAAAAATAATGAGTGTAGAATTGCTCCAAAATAAAGAAGATAATCAAAATTACTATGAAATATTATCTGTTAATCAGAATTCAACAAAGAAAGAAATAAAATCATCTTACCAAAAATTAATCTTAATAATACATCCTGATAGAAATGAAGAAAATAAAGAATATTTTAGGAAAAAGTTTAATCTAGTTCAAGAGGCTTATTATACTTTATATGATGATATAAGGAGAGTTGAATATAATAATAAACTGAATAAAGAAAAAATACATGCTCATTATGAAATAAGTATTGAAGATTTATACAATAATGAAGAAAAAGAATTATTTGAATATGATTGCAGATGTAATGGAAAAATAACAATATCTTATAATGATTTGGAAGAAGGTTATTCCATATTCCCATGCCAAATGTGTTCAATAAACATTAAAATAATTTTGTGAAAAAAAAAAAATTATTTGCAAGCTTTCAATGAAAATTACACCTTGTAAAAGTCAAAAGAGAAATCAAGCATTTGAATATTAATTTGTACGGGAATTGTCAACACTGATTAGTTTAACAATTACATACGCAAATTGTATCTATCTAACTTTTTAAAAGGTTTAAAAATAAGTATAAAACTATTTTATAATTTATTTCAACTATCAAAAGGGTTTTAATCAATTCCATATGGAAACTATATGTATTCGATAGTTTCATTTTGGATAGTTTCTGAAATATTTTGGGTGATTTTGAAAGTTTATTGAAAATTTTAGATACCAAATAGAAAAAAAGAAATAAATTTTTGTATAATAATTTCGATGATTGGTTTTGGTAAAAAACTCCCTTTTGAATTATTTTTTTGAGAAAAGTAGTACAGAATTAAATGAAAGGAGAAAATAATATTTTTGCAATATTGGGGGAAAAGAAAATGATTTTTTCTCGAGTAAATAGGATTTGAATTTTCAAAGAAACTCTTGTTAGTTTCAAACATCTCTAAAATTTCATGGCATTTTACAAAATTGATTGATAATTCCAAAGGAGATTTTCCCTTTTGATTAATAAAAAAACAAATTTATAATAGATTTATAAATTAAAAATGATAATTTACCTGGTATCTCTCTTGATGAGGGTTTTTATGATGTGATAAGACATAGAAAAGAAAATCTGGTCTATTCTCACAAATGGAAAGGGTTAAACAAGAAAACCCATCACTTGTGAGAGAAAACAGATCAACACCCATTTTAATGAAATAAATAAAAATGAGAGAATCAGAAGATTTGTTACTGATCAAATAGTGAAGAACATTTCTTTGGTTAAGAGATACAGAGGTGACATTCACTTTTTTTTCAATCAAAAACTCACAAATGTCTAAATTTATATTTTTATTTGAGCAGTAAAACTGAAGGGCAGTTTTTTGAAAGGTGACGTCACATGTATCCGTTTTTATTTCAAATTTTGATTTATCATAGAAATCTTTACACATTTCAATTGTTAATTTTTCGTTGCAACAAAGAAAATGAAGGGCGTTTTGACCAAGTTTATCTTTGAATAATTGTGAAATGAATCGAAAAACTAATAAAAAAATAACCTTTAGTAAGTGCATTTCCGTCAGAACCCATCGACATTAAACTCTTTTTCATATAAATTGAAAATTTTTTTATTGAAAAAAGAAAAAATAAATTACTGATAAAAGAAAGGGGGAGAGTAGAGGAGAGGAACAAAGATAATGAATGGGATATTTCCCAAACTTATCAAACTGATTAAGTGAAAAAGCTTCAAAAGGAAACCTGCATCCCTTTTTATTTTTCAATAAAACTACCAATGCTTCACAAAAGGAGATCCACTCTTTAACAATGTTAACATTATTATATATTTTGTTATTTACACAATTGTTATTATTCAAAACACTATTAAAACTATTATTGCTGTTGTTGCTCAATAAAATGTGTAAAATATTTTGATCGAAAGAATCTTTTAAATTGGTATCTGCATCGTTAATAATGAGATCCTCTATCATTTTTAAACTCACTTTTTTATTTTGTAAGATCAAATGTAGGGATGTCTTGGAGTGTACTCCCCTAGAATTAGTGTCGGCTTTGTTATTGAGAAAGTTTAAGAGAATTTTTTCCGAAAGATTCTCACTTGAAAGAAGCAAATGGAAGGGAGATTTTTTATCACCATCTTTAATATTCACATCTGCTTTTTGGGACAACAAATATTCTATTTTTTCCACCATAGAATTTAGATTATTCGCATTATTCAATCCCATTGTTAAATAGCTGAGTGGTGTTTTTTGGTATTTGTCTATTTCATTTATTCCTACTCCTTCTTTCACGAGAAGTTTTAGGATATCTATTTTGGTGTTGCTCATTTCGCATGCAATATGTAGAAAATTTTTGTTTTTATTTGTTGATTTGGCATTAATTCCTTTTTTGAATGCATCTTCTATTTTTAATATGTCATTCTCTCTTATCATATTTACAAGAATATCAAAATCTTTCATCATTTTTTCCACAGTATAAATTTTTCTTTCAATTTTTTTTTATTTTTTCAAGAGATTTGAATAAAAGAAAAATTATTTGATAAATTCTCAATAAATAATGGTTTAATTGTATTAATGTATCCATAAATCTTCATACAATATATCTCCTTTACCATCCCAATCATATTTGGTGATAGAATCCAAATCCCAATCATCGATTTCCAATCCATAATCCTCTTTGTAAAAAGTGAGGGTTTTTGTTTGATGAATCTTTTTCAGAAAATTTCTTTTTTTTGTTTCCTCAACACTCAACTTTAATTCAACCACAATATTATTTACAGAGTATTTGAACTTTTCCAAAGCATCAAAAACTTCATGTTCTTCACCTAAATTAAAAGCAAAATTATTTAAAGTGATATAAAATGTTTGTGGCCACAAAATACCTTCAATATCCACTTTCAAGAGTAAAATATCTTCATTGATCATTTCTGAGAAATTAGCTATCATAATGTTTTCAAAGGTCCCATCTAATGGAACTTCCTGACCTGGTTTGATGACAGAAGCATATCCACTTCTTCTTTTATCACCACCAGGCAAAAAAATTTTGACAACTTTATTTTCTGATCCCACAGCAGATCCATAGAACTTTAGATTTTCTTCCAAACTAATAAATTGAATGAAATTTAATTTGATTTTTTTTCAAATTTCCTTTCAAAATTTTTACCCATTAATGACTATTGAATGGTGAATCAAACTCTGCAAATAAAGTTGAGGTTCAAAAGAAATGACCCTACATCCCATTTTGGCAGCATACAAGCTAAAATAACCCAAATTGGCACCAATATCAACAACTAAAGGATGCCTACTTTTTTCATCAATTTTTTTGCATTTCTCTTCTAAAATACTTCTGAATATTTTGGTTTCTTGTGGTGCAAAAATACCATATTTTTTAATTTCATGTGTAATTTGTTCACTTTGGATTTTTGTGGTGAAAATTTTGAAAGGAGGTACTGTTATTGTGGTTTTTACTTCCATATTAGTGTATTCTATTTTATCATTACAAGCTTTGAAATGTGATTTTTTTTTTGGAGGAATATTATGAATGGTCATATTTTTATAATTATCAATCGTCGTTGGAAGATCGGATGAAGGTGAAGAGACAAATAAAAAAAGAATAAAAACCATTGAAAAGATAGTCAAAGAAACTCTGATATCCAGCAATTTTATAAAGAAATCCATCTTTCTCATTTTTTTTTTTTATATTTTATTTTCACTTAAATTTTTTTATTTTTTATTTTTACAAAATCAATAGAGGTATAAGTAAGACAATTGTTCTATGATACTAATAAACAAATCTCTGGAAAGTTTAAACTTGGCAATTCTTTTGTGTCTAAAACAAAACATGAGAACAACAGAGATTTTAAAAAATAAAGGGTCTTCAGAAGGCCAAATAACGTGAAAGTCCTTCCTGTATCTCACTTCTTTGGTGAGGATCAATCGTTGTAAGGATTCCAAAGATTTTTCCACTTTTTTCTGGTAGGCAATGAAATAGTATTGAGAAGCTTTTTCGAGATCTCTATCATCTATTCAACAAGAATGGTTACATAAGAAAAAAAAAATGAGATTGTTTTGTTTAAAAAAAAATAAATTTTTTTTTAAAATACAAAAAAAGTTTCAAAAAAATTTAACAATAAAAAGAAAAACCTAATTCAAAAATGCAACCAAGGTTATAAAAAGCATAAGGACAGCCATTTTTAGAAGAGAGATCTGCGTAGTAAAGGGTTTTTTCTTCATTCTTGAGCTCGTTGTAAATGACTGCAAGGCAGTTCATAGAAGGAGCGTGGCCCAAGCTCGAAGCTTTTTTGAAATAAGTCTTGGCCAATTTTAAATCTCTTTCTCTGTATTTCCCTTTCAAAATAAAAATAAAATAAAATTTAAAATAAAAATAAAATTTAAAATAAAAATAAAATTTAAAATAAAAATATTTAAAATAAAAATAAAATTTAAAATAAAAATATTTAAAAAATATAATTTAAAAAATATATTTTCTTAAATTTAAATTTAATTTTTTTTTCTTTTTTTGCACCTTTGAACAGAATGAAAGCATAGTTGTAAAGAGATTTTACATGATCCTTTTTGATTGCGAGTTGATAGAGGTTGACTTTGAGATTAAAACGCAAAAAATAATAATTGTTCTGGTCATAAATCAGCGTCAATTGATAAATTGCTTCCGTATCATTGTTTATAAATGCCTAAAATTAAAAAAAAAACATTAAAATCAAAAAATTTAAAATGATAAATTAAAAATAAAAATTTAAATAGTTAAAATTTAAAATGATAAAATAAAAAATAAAAAATAAAAAATTCAAAAATAAAAATAGAAAATTAATAAATTAATAATAAAAAAAAAAAAATTAAAATTAAAAATTGAAATTTCAAAAGTTAAAATTTTAAAAACTAAAAAATTTAAAAACTAAAAAATTAAAAAATTAAAAATTAAAATAGTTGAAATAAATATTAAAAATTTAAAAATAAAAATGGTAAAACCTTTTCGAGAAGAATTTTATAATCATCAAAAGGGATATGTTTGTAGAGAGAAAGTTTCATTAAATCTAACAAAACTTCACAAGGGAGAAAGTTGTTGAATTTTTGGGAGACGTTGTGGCATCTGTACACATCAATTTTTTTGGGAATGGATGGTGCGTTCAAAAGGGAAATCATAAAAAATGCTTCTGGTATTTTCTCTGATGCTTTTTCTAAATATTTCTTTTTTAAAAAATGGAAAGAATAAATTAAATAAAAAATGAAAAATAAAAAATAAAAAATAAAAAATAAAAAAAACAATAAAAAAAATAAAAAATAAAAAATAAAATAAATTAGAATAAATTTAATAAATGGAATATAAAAGTTGGAATTTTTTTAAAAAAAAATTAATTTAAAAAATGAAAATAAAAGTTGGAATTTTTTTTGAAGGATTATAAATTAAATAAAAAACAATTAAATATTATTGTAAAAAAAATGTTTTAATTTTTTTTTTTCAAAATTACTTTTGACAAGAAAGAATCCTTTGGTACAATAGCACCTTCATGTAACAGTAAACCCATAAGATACATCGATTTGGTGTATTTCAGGTCACACGCCGCTGCTAACAAAGATATGCCTTCTTCAACATCCTTCTCTAATCCCTCTTCGACATTTCCCTCGATCAACAAGACTAAAAATGATGAATTATTTAATACATAAATTAATTAAATAACAAAATAAAAATAATTAAAATATTTTTAAAATAATTAAATAATAAAAATGATAAAATATTTTGAACCTCCCAATTTATGCATAGAATAGCTATATCCTCTCATTGCTGATAATTTATAATAATCAATCGCTTTCTTGAAATCTTTCTCCACATGGATGCCCCTCTCATACATCCATGCCAATTTGGATAAAGCAACAGGATGCCCCAAATCTCTGCATTGAATTAAAAAAAAAAAAAATTTCAATCGATCGAAATTTCTTCAATTTTTTTTTTTTACGCTGCTTTTTGATAAAAGTGAAATGATTCTTGCAAATTTTTGTTTTTTCCATTCCCTTCTTCGCTCATCCATCCCAATACAAAATATGCTTGTTTTGGATTGGATTCATAATTTATTATCTCCAAGCATATTCTATCCATCGAATCGTACTCTTTCCTCAAGAATTGTCGCATCAAAATTGCAAAATTATTTTTTCTCTCAAAGAAGATTTCTATTGCTTCCTTTACATTAATTTTTCTATTTATTCCATAAAAAAATTCCAATCCTACATTCGTATCATCATCATTAACCAACTTTTCATTGGTCTCTGATATAATTTTGAAAATGATTTTATTAAATATTTGAAATATGAAAACTTTTTTTGACCAGTATTTTTGAGATTGTATAACCATTTGACAAAATAAAGGGAAGATAATATAACAGTTGCTCCCATTGAAAGATAATTTGCAGTTTTATTCTTCATATTTTTTTTTATAATTTTTTTTTTTTTTAGATTAAATGGATGATCTTTGAAATAAATGATCATATATGAAGAGATGTTTGTTAAATTTTCTGTATTTAATCAATCAACTTTTGGCATTCAACACATTTGAAAGTTTTCTCTCCATTATATCTCCATCTCTTATATTTCCCATTGGTCTTACCATTTACAATGGTGCTTGATAAATTACATTTGACACATACTGGTTCTAATCTTCCAAAATTTCTGATGATAGATCTTTTATATCTATCCAACCAATAACCCGAAAATTCCAATTTCTCTTCTCCACTTTCCAATTTGCTGAAAGCATTGAAAAAAAGGGAGTCGCTATATGAATCCATAAACAATTTTCTCCAGAAAAAATCATCTTCCAATAATTTATGAAAATGTTTGCTTGTTTGTTTGAAATTGAGGATATCTACTAAAGCACAATAAGAAAATATTTTTAACCATATCCTTGAAAATGAGTTTAACAAAGGTCAATCGTTTTTAATTTTAATAAAAATATCTTTATATACCTATTTGTTGGAAATATCCTTTTGTATAGATCAGATGAATCCAAAAATTCTAAATTTGGTATTTCTCTCTTTTGGAATTTTATTTTTCGTATATCCTGTGATGAATTTATTTCTGTAGTGTCCATTTTTTTTTTCAAATAGAAACTTTGACTTATGAAATACTTAATTTATCAAAATCATTTACAAAGGACATGCTCCAAAGGATTTTATGGTATTATCAAAATTTTGAGGAAAGTAAATCTTTTGCTTTAAAATTATAAAAAATAAGGATTGAAAAATGATGAAGGCATTTACATTCCTTAGACAGGAAAAAAATATTGAGCCACAAGTAAATTTTTTTGCCATTTTTTGACAAATAAACTTATATCTTTCGAAAGATATTAAATCACACAGATGTAATATTTGATCAAAAAATACCAATCAAACAATTTCTTTTTGCTTCACAACCACGAGAAATGATAATACTTGTACATGAAGAACAAATAACAATATGGGATAGAGAAGTAACATATATATTAAAATTAATGCCAATTTATATATGCAATTATTATTAGACTCTTGAAATGCTCGTGACATATAAAAAAATCATACATAAAGCAAAAGTGGTTGGACAATATTTATTCGCCACCTCTGAAAAAGAATCTATAGTAAGAGCGTGGAATTTACAAAGACTGAAACAAAAATCACATAAATTCGTGGGGCATGTCAGTTGGATTCCCAATCTGTATATTAAAGATAATTTTTTATTTACTGCGAGTGCTGATTTTACTTCAAAAATCTTTCCAATTCCTCCATTGGAATCTCCCACAATGGTAAATTATTTATAATTAAATTGTAAATATAAACCAAATGACCATAATTTGGAAACATCATACATACAAACACTTAAATCTCTCCACTCCTCAATTATTTTATAACAACATATTTAATATTAAACATATCATTTGATATTGATTGAAATCAAAAACAACTCATACAAAATTTAATACATTATTTCCTTTTAATGTTAGACTATAAATCATACATTGTCATTGGAAGGTCATACCGATTTTTTGACTAAAGTGGTAAAAAAGGGAGACTTTATTTATTCTTCATCTTGTGATGGATCCATCAGGATCTATAATTCCCAAACAGGGAATTGCATACAAACATTGAGAGGACATAAAGATTGGATTTATTATTTTCAAGTAATCAAAGACACTATAATCAGTTGTTCAACTGATGAAACCATTCGTGTATGGAATGTGAAATCGGGAAAATGTGTAAAGGTGATGACTGGTGAAGCTCCCTTCCATTTCTTCAGATTGCACAATGATCTTTTGTATGCCATTGATAATCACATGAGAATCACCATTTGGAATTTCAAATTTGGCAAAAGGAATAGAGTAATGGAAGGTATATAAAAAAATATTAAAAAATAATAGATCCTAAGATTTCCATATAAGAATCCTTATTGAATTATAATTCAAAATTATTATATATATATTTTACTTAGTTGTTCGAATAATTATTTATCCATTCTTCTATATATTCAATTCTAAATCAAGAATTCAATATTTATTAATTTATTGAATTAAAAAGGTCATACTGGGAAGATCAGATCAATTTTATTTAATGAAGAATATTTATACACATCTGGCGGAGATAATTCAATAAGGGTTTGGAATCTCAAGAGCGGACAATGTTTGGGTCTATATCGTGGACATCAGAAAGGAATAAATTCAATAACCATCATCAATGATAAGATATGGAGTTGTTCAGATGATGGCAAGGTCCTTCAATGGGAAAAATTCAAATCAGAAAAAGAAGAGAAAGCAGTAATCAAGAAAGCTGTATCCCATCTTCCTCCTGAACCAACAGATGGCAAAAAAACACTAATGCATATTGTAAAAGTCCAATCGATAGCCAGAGGATTTTTGGTGAGAAGAAAATTGAGAGAATACAGTAAAAAACATTTTTTTTATTCTTGATAATCAATATAAATTGAAGATTCATATTTCAATTATAACTTATTTGAAGTCATAAATCTCTTAATGCAATATAAAAATTATAAATGTGTCTATATCCAGACATATTTTCAAGATAAACTCAAATATACAGTGTTATTTATTTAGATTGGAATCACATTAAAATAATTTTCGTTATTCTCTTTAATGATGTTCACATCTTTTTTAATTGAATTTATTTGATAGAACAATTGTTGACATCCTCCAAGAAGAGATATGATTCTTTCCAACAGCTGTGCAAGAATCAGAAGAGATACGTGGTGGAGATGGGGGAGCTGCTGCAAACATTCGTCATGCCACTCAAAGATCACTTGGAAAACTCCAAAAAATCAATGCTCACCACACAAGAACACAACACTATCTTCTACAAAATAGAAGAATCCTTCAACTTCCATTGTAAAGTGGCCTCCTACTTTGGGAAAATAGAAATGGAATCAAAATGGCCATTTGTAGAGGGATTGGGAGCCACCATGTTCTCATTGTTAGAAGACATCACCAGGGAAATCAGGGAGTACTCCCTCAACATCAAAAAGGCACTCGACACATTGACTTTTTGTACGGTGAAAAGCGAGACGCTCAAAAACTTTATCCAGAGTCGTACTTTGAAGAACAGAAGGAGAGAGCTCAAACACATCCTCCAACTCCCCCTCACCTACATCAAAAACTACTCCATGTCCTGCGAAACCTACTTCTCCACCATCTCCTTCACCAGCGAGGAGTTTGGGGAGATCTGCGACAGCTACATCACCATCTCGCATCTCAACTTTCTTTTGGATCTTTTCCTCAAGAACGAAGAATCCACTCAACTCACCAACTCTGTCGCCTTACGTCTCGAGGTTCCTAAAGACAAAAACTTTTCTCCCACCAAGAGCGGACGTTTCCTCGTCAAGGAGGGCAAAATCACCTTTTCTTCCAAAAAGTTCTACTGTTTCCTCTTCAACGACGTCTTTGTTCTCACCACCCACAAGAAGAGCGCCAAGAGCTCCTTCAAGGCTTATTCCCTTGACGACATCTATCGTCTCGACAAGTGTTCCATCAAAAACTCCACCACCATCTGTTTCAAGTTGTCCATTCAAATGGACAAGAGCACTTGGAATCATGGTTTTTTAACATCAAATTTTTATATTTCATTTTTTTCATTTATTTTTTTGTTCATAAATTTTTTTTTTGAGACAATCATTCTTTTTTCCATTTAACCACTGAATTTTTTTTAAAAAAAGATATTTCTGGAGAAACTAAAGAAGAAACAGCTTTTTGGAGCAGTAAAAATTTTTCTTAATTAACTTTCTTTATTTTTTATTTTTTTATCAATTTTTTTTTTAATTTTTTTTTTTTAATTTTTTTTTTTTTATCAAATTTTTTTTTAATTTTATTTTTTGGAAAACCTTTTTCAGAATATTGAATAAGAATATTAAAATTTTTTAATTGTTTATTTTTGATTTTATCAACAAAAAAAAGGTGCATTCAATCAATACATAGAACATTCGAAGTACGGGATATTCGGGGTGGAGTTTGACGTGCTGTTTTCAAGAGAGGAGAACACTTTCCCCAAACCCATCTCCTTCATGTTCTCCCTTCTTCTCCACAGAGATCTCACCAATGTCGATGGTCTTTTCTCTTATAAAGTCGATTCCTACACCATCACCCAAATGAAACAAAAGTTGGAAGGTGGAGAATTCTTTTTTTTCTATTATTAAATTAATCATTTTTTTCATTTATTTTTTTAACTTTAATTTTTATTTATTTTCATTTACTTTTATTCATTTTTTTTAATTTAATTTTTGTTTATTTTCAGTTTTTCATTTATTTATTTTTTATTTTTATTTTTTATCAGTTACTTGGTTTATTTTTAATATATGAGCAATATTATATTCATTTTATAGGAATTATAGGTTTTATTTTATAATTTTAGAATTAGATACTTTATCAAATTTATTTTATTTTTATTTTTATTTATTTTATTTTTTAACAATTTTTTTATTTTTTCTTTCATTATTTTTTCGTTTGTCTAGATGAGAATGAGGAGTATTTAACACAGTTGGAAAACATCCCCACCAATGTATTGGCAACTCTTTTGTTAGAGTTTTTCAAGGAGCAGCCTTCCCCCATCATCCCTTTCGAATATTACGAAACTGTGTTGAGCTGCGAACCGAGTAAAAAAAAAAATTTACCAAAAAAAAAAAATAAAATCAAAAAACTACATTTTTATTTTTTGAATAATTTTACAAGTAAAAATGAAAATTGTCATTTTATTAATAAAATTCAATTAAAAAAATGAATATAAAAATTGGAAATGTTTATGAAAAAAGATTTCTATCAAAAACATTTTTACTAAAAATAAATGTATCACACCAAAAATTTTGAAAGATTTAAAATGATAAACAAAAAAAAAATTTTTTTTTTTTTCAAAATTTAACATAAAACAAAAATAAAAAAAATAAATAAAATAAAAATTTTTTCAATATTACAACAAAAAAATTTTAAAAACAAAATTGAATATACATCAGAAATTTGAAAGGAACGATAATCAAATTCGAATTTTTTTTTTGAAGAAACATAAAACAAAAGATAAAAATTTAATTAAATAAAAAAAAAAACAAAAAGATTATTTAATTTACAAAAAAAAAAATTTTAAATTTTAAACTTTTAAAAAAAAAAAAACAGAAAAACTGAGTTCAACACTACAAAACATCCCTCAAAAAAACTATCAATTCTTGGAATTCACACTGTGGTTTTTACACAAAATATCAAAGTCAAACTCCAACCTCATCTACTTTGCCAACGTGATTGGTTCACACATCCTCTTCCCCAAGACGAGGGAGCTCAACTACTCCCTCGTCTCCCCCAAATCCGTTTCGGTCATTTTCAACCTTCTTTCCAACTACTCTGTCTTCTTTCCCAATGGCGCCGAAAATTCTCAGAAGTACATCCTCAAAAGAAAATTCCCCAAGATCCTTGTATGCTTTTTCTTTTTTTTTTTTTTAAAAAAATTCAATTGATTTTTTCTTAATTTTATTTTTGATTTCTTATTTTTTTAATTTAAATTATAATTTATTTTTTTTTTAAACTATTTTTTTATCTATTTTAAAACTTTTTTAATTTTTTTTTTAAATTTTTTTTTATGAGGCTTTGATTTTTTTTTTATTCAATTTTTTTTGACATTTCTATAATATATTTGTTTTTTTTCTTAAACCGTTAACTCATTTTTTTTTTTTTAATAGCCCAAACCACCTCTACCCAGCCTCCCAAGTTTGCCCAACACGCCAAACTCGACAAACAAAGCTCCACCACCTCTGCCCAGCACTCCTAACAACATTAACAATCTTAAAAATTCCAATAACAATCTGAATAATTCCAATAATAATCTTTCTAATATTAATCTTAATTCTAATGTTAATCTTAATAATTCTAATAATTCTAACAATAACACTAACAATAATACTAATAATAATACTAATAATAATTCTAACAATAATACTAATAATAATAATAATAATGTCAATAATTTAAATAATGTGAATAATAATGTAAATAATAACAATATTAACGACAATATTAATACTATTAATATGAACAGTCCTATTAGTAACAACAACAACATCAACACACATAACAATGTCAGTAATAACGTTTCGAAAGCAGAAAACTTTTCCACACCCCCTCGAAACCCTCTCCCCACCAAATTCAACATTAACAAAGAAAAAAAAGTAATTAACAAAGAAAAAGAAAACAAAGAATCTCCAAACAACCCTCCTGTCCCCCCTCTAAGTAACCCCGTTCCCAAATTCAACTCTCTTAGAGGGGGTGGCTCCAAAATCACTCCCAACCCTAATAATCCTAATAATCTCACTGACCCTCCTTCTAACTCTGTCGACATTCCCCTTTCCAATCCTCCTCCTTCTTCTACTCCTCCCGAAAACAGCCCTCCCAACCCTTCTTTCTTGTCCAATTCTGGTATTTTTCCTTTTTAAAATAATTAATCATTTTCTTTATTTACGAATTTGTTAACATTTATTTTAACATTAATCATTCAAAAGAATTGCTTGATTTGTTTCTTTTAATTTTTCTTTTTGATAAATTTTTTTTTTTAAATTCTTTTTTGAATTTTTTTTTTTCTACATTTTATTTAATCTTTTTAATTAGGGAGCACACCGCCCAACAGGCCATTGCCAAACCCAAAAAAGATGCAGCCAGTACAAGTGGACGTGGGGACAGTAGAAAAGCAAGAACCCAACAAAATAGTAGCTGTCACCAAAACCCCCGTCAAAAAAAACATCACCCAACAAAACAACATGCCCAACAAGCAGCTCCCCAATGCCACTCCCAACAAAGCAATCAACCCTCTCAAAATCAATCCCTCCTTCAAAATTCCCTTCAAAGTACTCCCTCCTCTCAAAAATGATCTTTCCACTTCTCCCAACACTAACAACAATTTAAACAACAACATAAACAACAATATCAATAATAACCATAGAAACAATCATACCAGCAACAACAACAACATTCATTCTCCTAATTTGAATGGGAAAGAAAAAAGGGAGGAGCCCGTCCTTTCTAAGAAAGATTCGAAGGAATTGGCCAAGTTCCCCAAGAAAGAACCGAGAGAAATCCCCAGAAAGAAGAACACCGTGGAGAACAATGAAAAAAAACCCTTTGATTGCATGGTCACTTCTCCCGAAAATTCTCACAAAGAAGATCCCTTCTCTTTTCAAAAACCCAAGAAAATCTCTGGGAACAGCATCAAGATCGTTCCCAACAGTCCCACCAACCAAAGCCCTACCATCTCCAACAACAACGCGAATAACAATAACATGAACCATCTTAACTTGTTGAAAGAGGCCATTTTGCAGAACCCTGTGAAAAGACCCAACATCAACACTTATCCTCCCGTCAAAACTCATCAACCTCAAGAAGTTCCCGTCCCCGAAAAGCGTAGAGTAAAGTCCTTCAACAAAGCACTCAAGAAGAACACATCCGTCAAGAAAAATTTTTTAGCCAAGAACACCTCCTTTGATCCCCTCAAGATGCTCGCCAAATCTAATGAAAACACCAACTACAAATCTCCCTCTCCTTTGGGCATCAAAAAACCTCAAATTCCAAACGTTCCTAAACCTCGTGTCAAGTCTTCTTCTCCCATCAAGGTCGAACGTTTGTCTGGAACCCTTTTCAACCAGAGCAACAATGAAAAGGAAAGAGAAAGACGCTCCTCTCTGAGTAAAAGCATGATTATTGGAACTCACAAGAAAACTTCTTGGAAGAAGGGTTCCATGAAAAACTTGGGTGAGCTCTCTGATGAAGAGAATGAGAATGGCGAAAGCAATGAAAACATTTTGTACGAAAGCAATGAAAACAACGAAATTTACAACGAGCCTACCACCAGCACTGATCACTACTCTGTCTCAGAGAATAGGGATTCTGATAATTTTATTTTTGAATCTCAAAACTCTGAGCAATCTGAGCACAGTGAAAGGACTGATGAAGATCAAAGCACAGAGATCTACGACAACTCCAACGAAGATCAATCAATTTTTGCGACTGCCCTTTATGATTATAGTTTTGAGGATTTCTCTTTTTCTAAAGGGGATTCTCTAACTGTTATGGAGATACACGATGATGGTTGGACTTTGAGTGAATGTAATGGGAAATTGGGATATGCTCCTTATTCCTATCTTCAAATACAAAATGGAGATTGAAAGATATATAAAATTTGCGAATTGTCAAAAATAGCTTAAATTAAATCAATTTTTATCTTAAAAGTTAAATCCAAATTTAATTCCTATCATTTATGTGATCAAAAAAAAAAAATTTTGGTTAAAGTTTTATTTTAATAAAATATTCTTTTTCAGATTTAAGCCTGATTCACCAAAAAAACAAGTCTCATCTATTTTTGATTCAATATTTGAACTAATTTTTTTTTTTTTTGAAAATTGATAAGTTAATTTAAAGAAGTAAATCAAATGGTAAGCGAAATATTTAAAGGATATATATTTTGATTATTTGTTAGAGATATGAATAAAATTTGTTTTTACCTTTCCTTTTTTCATTTTTTTGTAGTATTTTTTAGCTTTAAATTTTTTAAATTTTTTCATTTTTCCATGAACAACATGAACTTGAGTGCCATGCATTGGAGGATAGCCACCATGAACTGGAGGATAACCACCTTGCATTGGTGGTTGTAATCCACCTTGCATTGGTTGGATACCAATTTGGATGGTAGGTTGCATAGGAGGATAACCACCTTGCATTGGAGGTTGTAATCCACCTTGCATTGGTGGTCTATTCATTGGAGGATACCCTTGTTGTGGAGGATAACCACCTTGCATTGGTGGTTGATTCATTGGAGGATAACCTTGTTGTGGTGGATAACCTTGTTGGGGTGGATATCCTTGCATAGGTGGTTGATTCATTGGAGGATAACCTTGTTGAGGTGGATATCCTTGTTGTGTCGGATATCCCGGTTGCATCCCTAAAAATGTTAAATTTGAGAAAATCAAGAATTGTGAGAAAAATTCGATATTTTATGAATGAACAAAAAAAAAGAGTATGAAAAAAATTTGCCTGGTTGGTTTGGAGGATAATTATTCATCAAATTTTTTTTTTATATTTTATTATATATATATTTTTCTGATATTAAAATTAAATATGAAAGCTTTTCTTCAATAATGTTGGGTGTTTAATTTCTGATGACAAACATTTAAAAATTCAGTTCAATATTTTGTAAAATATCAGTTATTTTCTAAAAGATCAAAAATGTGATTGGCAAATTTCACAAAATATCAAAAAAAAATAATAAAAATAAATTTTTTTGTTGAAACATTTTTATTGAAAATTCAGTTTCATCCTAAAATGAAGAAATATCCTTTCAAAATTTGAACTAAAAGAGAAAAAAAGTTTGAGATATAAATATATAATAAATTTAATTTCATTTTACCTTTCCCTTCCATGCTTTCTGTTATTATTGAAATTTTAATTGAAGAATAAATTATAAACTTTTTAAAAATGAAATATATGTTATCACCTTCATTCCTTTTCCCAATTTGAATTTTTTGTGTTTGAATTTTTTTTGTTTAAATTTTTTATGTTTAAATTTCTTTCCATGATAACCAACAGTATGAACATGTTGTGGAGGATAACCACCTTGCATTGGAGGACGATAACCCATTTGCTGTGGAGGATAGCCACCATGCATTGGGGGTTGTTGCATTGGAGGACGATATCCCATTTGTTGTGGAGGATAGCCCATTTGTTGTGGAGGATAACCACCCATTTGTTGAGGAGGATAACCTTGTTGTGGAGGATAGCCTCCCATTTGTTGTGGAGGATAGCCACCTTGTTGTGGAGGGTAACCAGGATAATTCATTTTTTAAAAAATATTAATATTTTTCAATTTTTTTTTTTTATTTTTAATTTAAATAGTTAAATGAAATTTATGAAGGTTTTTATTAAAAATAAATCTGCTTTTTTAGTTTGTTATCAAAATTAGAATAATGGTGGATATCATAATTTTTTCTTTCTTACTTAAATAATTATTTATTTTTATTTGGGTATAATAATCAAATTAATGACTAACCTTTTATATATTATAATTTTTTTCATAGATCATCATGACCTTTTTTGACATCTCTTTAATTGAATAGAAAATATATTTGATCTTTTTGATCTCAATAAAAAAATAAAATGAATCAAAAATATTTATTTTTAGTTTTATGTTGTATAATATTGCAGATCAGTGGTGTATATTGCCAAGGAGGATTCATTATATATAATAATTCAAATATATACAAAGATAGCTATATAATAGAAAGATCTCCTATTTACAATAAAAATGGGTAATTTAAAAAATAAGTCACGTATTTTAAAATTATATATTCTGAAATAGGTATTTTTTTGGGAGGGATCAACCATTCATTGATATAAACGGTGAATAATGGATAATTATTAAATAATAAAAGTTACAAATACTAATTTTAACCTAAAAAATCAAAGTGCAATTTAGTTTCACAGAAAGTCTTGCAGAAATAGTTAAAACATTTCCTCTCTGAATTATTTAATTTATAATTTTCACTCTATAAATAAAGGTAATCTTTGAGTATGAAGCTGCAAAATACTTTGGAGCTATTCTTGGTGATAAATATGAATTGTGTTGTACAAAAGAGTTCTATGATGCAAAAGTTTGCTCGGATCTGGTAAAGAAAAAAATTTAAATTAAAAACAATTAAATAAAAATAAACAAAATTAAAATGAATTGAATAAATTAAAATAAAATTAATTTTAAAATAAATAATATCAAAATATAAATAATCTTTTTATATTGAAGGACCGGGTAATTTTGAATGTGCCTACTAACAATGATGAAATATACAAATTCCTAGAAGATGGAGAAGGAAATATTAGAGGTAATTTTAAACCTGTTTTTTTTAGCAATATTGTTTATAATTTTATTTTTTATTAAAGAAAAAATTTTGATAAATAAAACGTCAGAGTGGTTTATTGTTACACTCTTTTGTGCACAAAACCAATCAAAGTTGATGTCGGGTTCTATCGAAATTAAAAATCCGTATGGATGGTTAGCGGGAGATTTAATGTAAAAATAATTAATTTATATCTTATTTATTTTATTTTTATTATTTTTATTTATTTTTTATTTATTTTTTTTTATTTTGTTTATTTTTTATTTTTATTTTTATTTTTATTTTTATTTTTATTTTTATTTTTTTTTTAAACAAAGAGCATATTTCCCTTTCTATTTGAGTTTGTTGATATTGTACGTGACAATCGGAATAATTTGGGGAACATTACTCGTGAAATACCACAAAGACATGATGATCATACAATCTCTCATCACTGTTTTGATAGCGATGAATATTCTTGAACAGTTCTTCCTCTGTTTGGACTATGGGCACTTTAATTATAACTCTGGAAGAGTTTCCACAGTTTTGAACATAATTAATATTTTATTATGTATTTTTTTTTTTAATTTTTAAATGAATTTTTTGAATTTTGAGGTTTTATATTTTTTTTTAATCATTTTTTAATTTTTTTCTTTTTGTTGTTATATGACATGATATTTTTTTTGTTATTCATTTATTTTTTGATAGATTTTTTCATGATAAAAATTCAAATTTTGTTTTTTATTTCGTTTTATTTTTATTCTCAAAAATGATTCAAACTACCATCAATAAAAATTTGATTTTTTTTAATTTTTTTATTTTTATTTTATTTCTACTTTATTTCATTTTTTAATTTGTAATTTTTTAATTTGTATTTTTTTTTTTATTTTATTTTATTTTATTTTATTCATTATTTCGTTTCGTTTATTTTTTATTTGATTTTTTTCAAGCATCAATAAGGTACACATTTTCATTGGTGGTGCTATTTTTGATAGTAAAAGGGTGGTCGACAATAAACGATGTGATAACAAAGAAAACAACAGTGTTGACTGCGGTGTTCGGAGTGATCTACTTTATCATTTCTTTCATTTATCAGTACCTTTCTTTTCTTGGAACCACTGACGACAATCTGAATACTCGTATTGTTGGTCTCATGGTCGTTCTCTTTTTGCAAGGATTTTCTCATGCACTTTGGTTTGTTTATGTACTTTTTAATTTTTGATAATTTTATTTGTTTTTTATTTTATTTTCTTTTGTTATTTTATATATTTTATTTTTATTTTATTTTTTATTTTTTATTTTTTATTTTTTATTTTTTATTTTTTATTTTTTATTTTTTATTT
>JAMYWO010000329.1:19458-40001 GCA_024220525.1 Cochliopodium minus | reverse complement strand
AATTTGAAATAAAAAATAAAAAATTTGAAATAAAAAATTTGAAATAAAAAATTTGAAATAAAAAATAAAAAATAAAATAAAAAAATGAAAATGAAAAATCGAACAATAAGTTTTTTATTCTTTACCCCAGTTGGGATTACAAGTGAAAAAGTGTTTCATTGCAGGAAAAAAAGAAGTGATGATCAAAACGGATATTCCAGTATAATCTGCAGAATTTAATTTTTTTAAATTTTTAATTTTATTTTATTTTTTATTTTTTTGATTTTTTATTTTTTTTTGATTTTTTTTTTACCTAATTTTGCAGTAATGGAATAGATGCTGTGGGTCATACATGACAAGAGATGAAATAAAGAAGAAACGAAGAATAAAACTTGAGCTCCTAAAAATGTCAAAAAAAAATTTTAATATTAATATTAATTTTAATTTTAATTTTAATTTTAATTTTAATTTTAATTTTAATTTTAATTTTAATTTTAATTTTTATTTTAATATTAATATTAATATTAATTTTAATTTAATTTTAATTGTAATTTTATTTTTTTATTGTTTTTTTTTTGATTTATTTTTTTATCAATTATTTTTATTTTTTTAATTAATTATTTTTAAATTTTTTATATTTTGATTTGTTTTATTACCAACTAGGAAAATAAGCATAGTTATTTCTGTGTAGTTGTACGTGATATTGTAAGCAAAAGCGGTATAGATGTTCTTTATCATTAAAACAAAGAAAAATAGAAACCCAAAAACGTCTATTAAATAAAAAATAAAAAATAAAATAAAAAATAAAAAATAAAATAAAAAATAAAAAATAAAATAAAAAATAAAAAATAAAATTAAAAAAAAAAAAAAAAATAAAAAAAAAAATAAAAAATAAAAAATAAAACAATTTAAAAAAAATGAAAAAATAAAAAAAACTCACGTGACCAAACATTCCAACTTTCATTGTGAATCTTGAAGATTTATTTTAAAAAAATATTTTTTAAAAACAAAAAAAATTTTATAAATTATTTTTACTTGGAACATAGAAACGAGAGCCTTCTTGATAGAAAAATTTGCTCTGTAACCATCCACAATCCAAGGATTCTAAGGAATTTAATTTTTTAAGAAATTTAATTTTTAAAGTTTGATTTTTCATCAAACGATAATCTTACTCCTATATTTCATTTAAAAAAAAATTAAACAAAAAAAAAATTTTTTTAAAAAGGAATCCAGTCATAAATTAAATATCCGCTAACAAAATTTTGGACAAGTCTTATTAATTATATAATTTTAATTACCCTGCACGTAAAATGGCATCTCAGTGAATGTTCTTAATCCACCTTGTTGTTTGTTATCTTTGAATTTGGATCTGGGATCCCTCTTCGCCACGAAATTTTTCCCCTCTATATTATTTTATTGGGTGTTAAAATATACAGCTAAGTGAATTTATGGATGCGTATATGTTGTCATATATTGGATAATCTATCGTATCATCTTCTTCATTTTATATCTTACCAAGATCTTTATGCATCAAGCATGGATCTTCCACCCCTGGCATGTTGAATTTGGGGATGGGAAGAAGTTTTCTTGAGAAATATAATTTGAGGAAGAAGATCAATAATGATATCAAATAGGCGAGGACTATCCAATAGATTATATGAACCATTTTTTTTTTTTAATTTATAATTTATAATAATCCTAATATTTCAAATAGAACTTTTTTTTTGCTTGTAATAGGGATATCAGATTATCAAAGAAAATGAAATCAATTTTTTCATATCAATCAATTCAGAATTTGGAGGTATATATAATTAAAATTATAATAAAAAAATTCAGAAGAAAATCCCAAAAAGGATTTTCTATGGAAAAAGAAAAAAATTTGTTAATGTTTCAAGATCCTAGTGATATCTTCTGAATATGTTTCATTTTCAAAAACTTTTTTTAATCCAAGATCACTTTTTAAAATTCCAAAAAAAAAAAATTGTTCAAAAAAAAAAAAACATTCTCAATCTCCTCCCCCTCCTCCATCTCCTTTGAAATAAATAATTCAAAAATTGCAAAAAACAAAACAAATTTTAAGAATAATTTTTACCTCCACCATCTCCACCATCCCCTCCATAATCTCCTACAAAAAGTTGAAATGATTTATTGAAATTTGAAAAAAAAAATTTTAATTTTACCTCCTCCATCCCCTCCATAATCTCCGCCACCATCCCCTCCATAATCCCCTACAAAAAGTTGAAATGATTTATTGAAATTCGAAAAAAAAAAAAATTTTACCTCCATCCCCTCCATAATCTCCTCCACCATCATCTCCTTAAAATTTTTTAAACAATAAAAAAAACAATAAAATAAAAAATTTAAAAAAAAAACCTCCAAAAACAGTGTCACTGGTGTTTTCATTTCCTCCGGTATGACTGTTTGTGTCATTGTCACTTGGAAAATAGCCAACTTCTCCATCATAGTGACTGTGTTGTTGGTTTCTACAATTAATCTAGTAAAAAAAAAATAAAAAAATAAAAAAAAAATATAAAAATTTAACAAAGAAAAAATAAAAAAATAAAAAAAAATAACTTGTAATTGTTGTTTTTTTGCTTCCTCAAAAATTTTTTCTCTTTCTTCTATCATGATTTGTTTGGCTTTCTCATAAAAATCAGGAAATGAGATTTTTTGAGAGACTATTTCAGCGAACACCTTCACTTTGTTGGTGTCCATGACAAATTCGATATACTTGGCTTTGTTGAGTTCGCTCAGATTAAGCCCGATACTCTTTTGAAACGCTGATTTGAATTTTTTTACAATCAAGGGTTTGATTTCCAATTCAGAACGTTTATTAAATTGTTCCATGAGAGGCTATATTTTTTTTAATATAAATTTTTTAATGTATTATTTTATACAAATGAAATAATTTGTTTCAAAAAATTTGTTTCGAAGAATTATAAGAAAATTTAAAATATTAAAAAAGGTTTATTTGAAAAATAAAGTTTTGTTTTTAATTGTTATTTAAATGATGAAAATTAATATTGTTAAAAAAAAAAATGTTACAACTTTCTGTGAACAACTCTAGTAAAAAAAAAAAATTGTAAGACTTTTTATTGGACAAGAAGAAAATTTTTGGTTACGTGACTTTCTTTTTGGACAATCTCATTACTTAAAACAGAGTAATATGGAAACAAGCTGAAAAATTCAAATGCTTCTTCATTGAGTTTGTCGTTATCACTGTGGAAAAGCATAATCGTCAGGTATTCCACAAGAGAGGCCCTCATTTTTTCTTCTTTGTAAAGAAACAAAAGTTCACAGGTCTTTTTGAAGTCACTAACAAAAAAAAAAAATGAATGAAAAAAAAAATGAAATATAATTTTAAAAAAATAAAAAAAAAATTTAAATTGAAGTAATAAAAAAAAAAAAATTAAAAAAAAAATAAAAAAAAAATTTTTACAAGTCTATTTTATTGAACAAATGTTCTTGCAAATACCCATAAAAAAGAGAACCCTTCTCATTTTCGATCACAAGATTCCTGTCTACGAAATGCCCCGAAAGGAGAGGGTCCCATAAGTAATGAATGGATTTCTTGAGATAAATTAAAGGCTTCAATTCTTTATATGATCTGTCATATTTTACGTGTCCATCGACTGAACTCATGAATTGATTGAACTTTTTCATCATAAGATTTTTTTCCATTGCTCCCTTTAGAGAAGAAATGTGAATTAAATTATAAATATTAAAAAAAAATATTTAAAACAACAAAAATAAATCAAACTAAAAAATTTTTGAATAAATGAATTTTTAAATTGAATAATTTTAATTTTTTTTGTTTACAGCATATTTATTGAACATGTTGACAAATACGTTCCTTTGTGTATTATACTCTTTACAGTAAAAATCTAGATCTTCATAATAGACAAAATTGGTGTTTTTGTAAGAAACTTTAAAGCTTATTTCTCCTTTAATATTTTTGTCCTTTTTTCCCTCTCTGGGCATCAATTTGAGGTTAAAACTCTGCTCTGTTATACAAGAAGCAACCTTTTAACATAAAATTAATATTATTTTTTCATATTTAAAAATTATTTTTAAAAAAAATTAATCTAAACCTCTTCTCCTGATACTGTCACCCTGATTTTAATAAACTTTGATTAATTTTTTTTTTGGAAAAAAAAGTAAAACAAAATTAAAAAAACAAAATAAATTTAAAAATATATTTAAAAAAAATAATCAAAAATAACACCTTCCCAAAAAATCTTTTCCAATAATATCTTTATCGAACACATCTATTATTATTGCTTCTTTTTGTTCGAGAAATTGTTTGAAATAAGCATCTCTGGAGAATGAAAATGTTTCTTCCCAATGTGGATTCAAGCTGAAAACAAATTTTTAAAAAAAAATGAAAGAGCTTACAATGTTATATGTATTGTATTTACTTTTTCTTTATTACTTTGGTCCTTTTCTTTAGTTGGCTGTAAACTTTAATTTGACAGAAGGGATCCTTTGAAATTAATCAGAATATTAAATGAATATTATTTAAAAAACGAATGATAATCATAATTATGAAGTAATTCAAAGATAATATTTAATATTTTCTTTGACCATATCTTGAATTATTGAAGAGTAAAATAATTTATTTTTTGAAAATTACACTTAAACCATTGAAATCCTTTGAAGCCAAATCTTTACATCCTTCAATTTTAATCACCAATAAATCAGACTGTAAATCTAAACGATCCAAATTCATCATCAAAATTTTTTTTTTATTATTTTAATTTTCAAATTAAATCTTTGTGAGTATCAAAAGCATTTCATCTTAAAACTTTGAATTTCATCATAATTGATGATGAATTTTTTTCATTTTATTCCCAAGATCAAATTTTTGAGTTCTTTACATAAATACTGACAAAATAAAAAACCAATTTAAATTGTGCATTTTAAATTTTCAAAAAAAAATATTTTGGGAATGCTATGCGCAAGAAAAACATATCTTTATCAGAAAGAAACAAATATTTTAAATTTTGTTGTAATTTCAATCTAAAAAAAATAAAAAAAAAATATTTCTTTAAATTCTTTATTGACTTTAATTTAAAAAAGTTTCTTCTATTCAATTTAAAAAAATTAGTGTTTTAATTTTAATAGTCGAAATTTTTTTTCTTGTGTTCAGTTGACGAAATCATAGTTGCTTTCGAATTCGCTAACTGGATTGGTAGTGGCCCTGTAATATAAGCAAGCTAAAAGAATGGGTATTAAAATTAAAAATTTTAAAAATAAAAATAAGTAAGATATTAAAAATAAAAAAGATATCTTTCAAAATAATAATTAATGAAAAAAATAAAAAATTTAAAAAAAAAAATTTACCTAGAGCTGAACCAGTGATAGGACCTACATAATAGACCCAAATGATTTTCCACCCTCTGTTATTTGTAAAAATACTGTGACATGCAATGAGACCTGTTGCAGCCGCTGGATTAAACCTTAAAAGACAAAAATAAATAAAAAAATAGTAATAAATAAAAAATTTAGTATACATAGCTCCTGATATGTTTCCCACACAGTCTAAAAAATAAAAAATAAAAAATAGAAAATCTAACCAAAAAATGAAAAAAAAAACAAAAATTTTGTTATAAAAATAAAAAATTAAAAATGTAAAATAAAAATAAAAAATCGTTTTACATGCTCCCACTAAAACTGCAAACCCAAAACCAATCCCATATGCCCAATTTCCTTTAAAGAAAAAGTTCAATTCGAAAACTTTCAAAAAATGAAAAAAAATTAGTTACTTTTGTTCGCAGGATCCTGGAAAAAAAAATAATCCAAAAAAAAAAAATTAATTCAAAAAAAAAATAATTCAAAAAAAATATTAAAATCAAAAACTTACAACTAAATTTAAAATCACTGAAATGAGAAGGAAACTAAACAACCCTTCACACAATACCCCTACACCTACTCCCTTGACAGGATAGGGCAAAACTGAAGACCCTGTGATCCCCGTTGATGTTAGTGCTGCCAAAAAAGATCCGCTCATTTGACACAAAATAAATGAGACAAATATTTTCGTGTCAATCTTTCCATTTATGGCTGCAGCGATTGTCTGTTTAAATTAAAAAAAATTTGAATTCAAATTGATCACATAAAAGAATGATTCTTCTTTTACCACTATTGGATTATAATGTGCTGAAAAAAAAGTTATTTCGATCATTTTTATTTCCATTTAAAAATATTTGATTTTACCCTTCGAGATATGAAATCCCATATACACTAATTTTATTCGTTATAAATATTGATCGATAATTTTTCGAATATAAATATCTCTAACCCAAACAAATCAAAGAAATTCCACTATGATATTGGTTTTAAATTTAGAATTATCTAATGGAGAAGTATAATTTAAATTACACGGCCAATGGACTGAATCCCAATTCTTTTTATAAATCAGTTATCAGCATCAGTTAATAAATTATAAATCAAAAGAATTATGTACCCTCCACATTGGGTTGAGTGCCTGTCAAAGAGATGACCAATACCAAAAAAAAAGTCCCGACAAATTCAACAATACAACACCTCACTTTTTGAAGGTTAATAATTTTCTAGATAAAAAAAGTTTAAGTGAATATCATACCTAATTTTGGCAATACCATTTTATTTTATTTGGAAAAAAATATAAAATTTTGAGTGTTTTTGAGATTTTGATTGAATCAAAAAGTTGTTGATTACTTGAAATTATTCGAATCTTTTTTGAAGATTTTTTGATTCAGAGAAAATATAAAAATAAAAATGGATGAAAATTTGGAAGGAGATACAAAAAAGATATCAAGAAATAGGATTATTTTCATTCTATTATTCATTGTTTTCATATTTTTATTGATTTTGCTTATAATGGCCATCAATTCA
This sequence comes from Cochliopodium minus, assembly GCA_024220525.1. NCBI lineage: Eukaryota > Discosea > Himatismenida > Cochliopodiidae > Cochliopodium > Cochliopodium minus. Next base: position 33,146 of record JAMYWO010000329.1, on the reverse strand, counting down.
AATGACGTAAAATACAAATTATGTCTTTCCAAATTTATCAATTCGCTATATTTTTTCCAAAATTAGGAATCAATGGCAGATGGATTTGTTTATTTGAAAGATATAGATCCCACCATAATTCAAAATTTGAGATATTATACGAATGAAAATTTTATGGGACGCAGAATTAACGGATATGAGGTTTAATGATAGATATGTGACATGATATCCCATTATATAAAAATTATCTAGATAATTTTAAATCAAAAAAAAATTAATTTTTTATTATTTATTATTATTATTTTTTATTATTTTTTTTAAAAGGCAAATAAAGTGATATTAACAAAAAAAGCAGCACAAGCACTTTCGAATGTACAAAAAGAGTTAAGTAATTATAATTACAGCCTGGTTGTTTATGATGCTTACAGACCTCAGAGATCAGTCGACATGTTTATGTACTGGGTGGATGACAGCAATGATCAAAAAGAAAAATCTAAATATTATCCCTACCAAAATAAATCAAACTGTTTATTATTTTTATTTAAAAAAATTTTAAAATTTTATTTTTATTTTTATTTTCCACATTATTCATAAAACTAATATTTCATTTGAAAAATTTTTTAGTGGTGATAGATGGTAAAAACTCTTGAAAAAATTTTCAAAATTTTCGAATAAAAAAAAATTAGGTTACATAGGTATATTAAAAAAAAAAAAATAATACATTAAATATATTTAAAATATATATATTGTTTAATCATTCCATTAAAAAAATTTTGTTGTTTTATAATTAAATTTCATTTTTTAATTTTTTTTTTTACTTTTTTCCTAACTCTAGCACGTAAGTCAGGGCACAGCAGGGGAAGTACAGTAGATCTATCCATCATAAAAACAGGCGAAAAAATCGGGCCAATTATTATGAAAGAAAGGGTCTTATTGAATGGACATGTCATCTTCTTACTTGATGACAATAGTGAAGACATGGGTTGTTCTTTCGACTACTTTGGGGAAGCTTCTCATCACAACACTACGGTGGTTGACTATTCTTTCGTAGAAAAAAGAAATTTCTTGCAAGAAATAATGGCTAAAAATGGTTATAGGCCATATATTGATGAGTGGTGGCACTATACTTTAATAGATGAACCATTTAAAGACATTTATTTCAACTTTGTAGTCAAATAAAATTAAATTTTTTTAGAAAATTTTTCTTTTTTAATTTTCCAAAAAAAAAAAAATTTCAAATTTTTTTTGAGGCAAGGCAAATGATTTACCAATCTATTGCTTCCCCGTACAAATCGATGTAACAACCATTGCTTCGCTCGTCCAACTTTTGAATCTGTAGGACCACATTCCTCACACCCTCTTCGACATCCAACGGAGCCTCTTCATGTCCGCTGTAAAATATGTTTAGTTGATGTTTTGTTTTGTTTTTGAATTTTTTTTTACCTATTGCCCATTTCTATTTTTTATTTTTAAATTTTTTTATAAGAATTTAATTAAAAGATTTTTATGATAACATGAGATACTATATCAATGATCAATGAGAAACATTTTAAAATATGATCTTGTTTGAATTTTTTTATCCCAAAATTTATCCTTTATTGTTTAATAATTTACCTGTTTTTAACCACCCGGGGTGCATTGCTACAAAAGTGGCAACTTTTCCCAATTCTATTGCATAGTTTTTTGTAAGCATATTCAAGGCCGTCTTTGAACAACGATATGGCACGATTTTGGCGATATGATTCTGGGATATGCTTGCAGAATTCGATGTCATGTTCACTACAAGTGTTTTCTTTGTTTTATTGAAGAGAGGAAAAAATGTGTTGGTAACATTTAAAACTCCGCACACATTTGTTTCGAATACTTTCATCATTTCTTCTGAATCTATTTCTGTGGGTTTATTGTATATTGATTCTCCAACTATTCCTATTTTTTGTTAATCAATTTTGTTGGATTAATATAAATATATGTAATGATTGAGAATTCAGATAAATACCTGCATTATTTATTAAAAGATCTATAGATTCAACTTTATCTTTTATATATTCAAATGCTTTTTTGATTGTATCTATTTTTGTGACATCCATCTCCAATAATATTAATCTTTTTTGAAATTAATTATTTGATGTTTCAATTTGAAATATCCTACCGATCATTGAATTTCTCTTTGAGTGATTCAAGACTTTTATTTATCTTTCTTGCTGTCGAAAAAATGATTTCTATTTTTTCATTTTCCAATAATTGTTTTGTTAATTCAAATCCAATCCCTCTTGAACATCCTGTGATCAAAACAGAGCTTATCTTTGCATCTATTTTAGAATCTTTCTTATCAATCATCATAATTCTATATGAATTTATATATAAATTTCCAATAAATGGTATATTATGATTAATGGAATAGAATATAGGTGTATACAAGGAAATTTTTCAAGATTATCCACTTTAAATTATCTATTTGTTTAATATTAAACTTGGATAACCAATTTTTTTTATAATTTTCTGAAAAAAAAAAATTAGTCTTTTTTTGAAACTCAACTAATGATAACTTTGATACCAAATTCCCAATTTTTATTTCCTCACTTATTTTATACCAAAACATTTCAAATCTCGTAATAAAAGAAAGGGGAATATAAAAGGAATTTAAGGAAATTTATTTTGGAATTTTCTTTAATATTCAAAAATATTGAATCTCTTCATATAAATCACACACAATTAGGGATATAAAAAATGGATTTAAAAAGGAGAAATTTAAAAGATAAACCCAAAATATTTTCATAATTTTAAGTGAAATATTTTTATTTTTTATCAATTAAGTCTGAATTAATTATTCTTGGTTTTTAAAACTGAGAATTTAAAGATTTCAATTATCAAAAAAAAATAAAAAAAAATTGAATCAAAAAAGACTTTGTAATGAAAACCATGCATATTGGAAAATCCTTGCCAATCCTCCAAATACCAATGGAGATACAAACTCAAGAGATAAAAGAAGAAAAATTTGAGGTTCCAAATACCAAGGTCAAAAGTGAGGAAATAGAAAGAAAAAATTTAAATTTAATATCGCCCAGAAAGAAAGAGATCAAGATGAAAATAAAGATAAAGGATGATATGCATATAAGGGATAATAAAAAGCAAAAATTGAATTTATCAGATTTGCAGATCGAAAAAAAGAGGGAAATGAGCAGAAGCGAACCAATCCAAATGAACATTGTCAAAGCAATCAAACAGATGAATGATAATAAGGTTTTTTACTTCAAGGAGATTGATATCGGAGGTTATCCCCTCTTTGTCGCTCCAAAGATACCCAACGAGGAGAGTGAAGAATATTATAACAAAAAGAATCTTTCCAAATTGCTCAAACAAGAGCACAAATCTATTTGCATGATCGAGCCATATCTCACCCCAAAAATGAAATTCCATGAAAAACAGGTGAAATATCCTTCATCATGTTCATTTTCAAATTATTCAAAAAATAGGTAAATGAGAAAATTCCCAAACATATTCATCTTCATTTTTTTTTTTTTTTATAAATTTTCTCAACATTTTATAATTCCCATCATGATAATCAAAAAAAAAAAGATTTTATTCTCAAATAATTTTCTTTCTTTTTAGATATCAAGATGTTCTTTGCAATGAACACTCCAAATTTGTTTTCTTCAATGATGGGACTTTGCATGAGTCAATGAATGAAATTTCATTGGACGAAATGTTGTTTGACATGAACAAAATAAAAGAGGAAGAGGAGAGATACATCAACGCAAATTATATCAAAGGAACTCATCAATCCAACTCTGTTTTCATCGCCACTCAAGCTCCACTTGAAAAAACATTGCCCGAATTCTTCGAAATGGTATGGCAATCTAATTCTAAAGTTATTGTAGCTCTCACTTCTCTCGTAGAAAACAAAACAGTTAAAATGTTTCCTTATTGGCCTTCTTCTTCTAAAAAACCCCTCATTGTCTCCCATTTTGAAATCTCCATTTGTGAAGAGAATCAATTTGAAAACAACATTGTCATCCGTAAAATGTCCGTTAAAAACATCTGCAGCAGCATTGTCAGAGAGATTTACCAAGTTCATTATTCTGGCTGGCCTGACAATGATGTCCCTGATCATCCTATATCCCTCATCCAAATCTATGATCATCAAAAGAAACTTGAAAAACAAGGTCTTCTTGAAGGTCTTGATGGACCTTCTATTGTACATTGTTCTGCTGGAATAGGTCGAGCTGCTACCTACACTTCCTTCGTTTTTGCTTCTCAAATCACCACTTTTTTAAAAAATAATACTTCTTCTTTCAGTCGTACAAATTTAAATCTTGTTTTGGATATTCCTTCAATCGTTTTGAATATCAGGAAACAAAGGACGGGTTCTGTCACGACTTGGAAACAATATGCCCTCATTTATAAAGCTATTAACTATTTTATTCAACATCATCTGTGAAAGAAAAATTAATTATTTTTTTTGTAGCTCATTTTGTGAATAAAGATTATTTAGATCCTTTCAATCAAAGAAATAATTTTGTATTTTACGGAAATTTTGAATATAAATTTTAATTAAAATTTATTCTATTTATTTCACTCAATAATAAATTCATGTATGAAATAAATAGTTATTTTGTTTTTTTATATCCTATCATCAGTTGCTTGTTGTATCCATATCATTTGATTTTTTGTTTGTGTCTTCTTGAATTTCTTGATCCAATTGTTGAAGAGAAAAAAATAACAGTTGGAATTGTTTTGAATGATTCAAAAATTTCTGATTCAATTTCTCATTATCATCTTCAAGCTGCTTTATTTCATTTTCAATCACTTGTATTTCCTTCTCTGTTTTTTCTTTTGATGGATATTCGTTTATCAATTTTACCATATTCTCATATTGTTCTCTATTTTTCTTATCAATGTTCATCTGTTTATATTCTTTCTTTAATGAAATTATTTCTTTTCCCAATTGCTCTATTTCTATTTCTTTCTCATTTATTGATTTCTGAAAATTATCATTCTCTAATTTATTCACACTTTCATAGTATCCACTCTTTGTTAATGTGGAATCACACATTATCAAATTTTTTTGAATCTCTTGGTATATTTGCTCACATTCTTCATATGTTCCATTTATCAATTTATCCTTCAATTCCATCCATTTTTTTGTTATCAATAGTATATATTTTTCCTTTGATTCAACACGCAATCTCAAAACAGCTTTATAAATGAGCATATTAAAGATATATTAACAATAATTTCCAAATTAAATAGATATTTTATGATCTTTATTATATTTTGATACCAGAATCCATTGCTAAGCTTTTTCAATGAAACCTTTTTTTTTAATTTTATAAACACATACTATTTAAAAAAATAATTTAACAAACAAATATACCTCTTTCACAATTTAAAGAATCACAAATGGATAAACAAGATTTATTTTAAAATTTAACAATAAAATAAAAAAATTGAGTTATATAAATATTTTCTGTTTTCTAGAAAGATATGTCAACAAGGAATAAGAAAAATGAAAATACTAATACAAAGCCAAAGGTATCTATTATGGATCAGTTAATGGATATAGATTTTAGTGGAGGACAATCGAATAATTTTGGAAATAATGGAATGATGCAACCAAATAATAATTCGAATTTAAATAATGGATTGATGCAACCAAATAACTATTTTGGAAATAATGGAATGCAAACCATACAACCATTTAATAATAATAATCCTCAAAATAATATGAATCAATTTCAAAATAATATGCAATTCAATCAAAATAATATGAATAATATGAATCAATTTAACAATAATATGAATTTGAATCAATACAATCTTCAAATGAATCAACAACAATTATTACAACAACAATTATTACAACAACAGATGATCCTTCAACAAGAAGAGATGAAGAGACAACAAATGTTACAACAACAACAAGAAGAGATGAAAAGACAACAAATGTTACAGAAAGAACAAGAAGAAATGAAGAGGCAACAAATGTTGCAACAGCAACAAGAAGAAATGAAGAGACAACAGATGCTTCTTCAACAACAAGAAGAAATCAAAAGACAGATGCTTCTTCAACAACAACAAGAAGAAATGAGAAGACAACAAATGTTGCAGCAACAAGAAGAAATGAAGAGGCAACAAATGTTGCAACAACAACAAGAAGAGATGAAAAGACAGCAAATGTTACAGCAACAACAAGAAGAAATGAAGAGGCAACAAATGTTGCAACAGCAACAAGAAGAGATGAAAAGACAACAAATGTTACAGCAACAACAAGAAGAAATGAAGAGACAACAAATGCTCCAACAGGAAGAGATAAAAAGACAGATGCAACAACAACAACAAGAGGAGATGTTGAGACAACAGTTATTGCAGCAAAAGCAACAAGAAGAGATGAAAAGACAGCAAATGTTGCAACAACAACAAGAAGAAATGAAGAGGCAACAAATGCTTCTTCAACAACAAGAGGAGATAAAAAGAAAGATGCAACAACAACAACAAGAGGAGATGTTGAGACAACAGTTATTGCAGCAACAGCAGGAAGAAATGAGAAGACAACAAATGTTGCAGCAACAACAAGAAGAGATGAAAAGACAGCAAATGTTGCAGCAACAAGAGGAGATGAAAAGGCAACAATTACAACAACAAGAAGAAATCAAAAGACAACAAATGCTTCTTCAACAACAAGAAGAGATCAAAAGACAGATGCAACAACAACAGAACCAAGAGGAGATGTTGAGACAACAGTTATTGCAGCAACAGCAGGAAGAAATGAGAAGACAACAAATGTTGCAACAACAACAACAAGAAGAGATTAAAAGACAGATGCAACAGCAACAGCAAGAAGAAAATTTGAGACAACAGTTATTGCAACAGAACCAAGAGGAGATGTTGAGACAACAGTTATTACAACAACAAGAAGAAATCAAAAGACAACAAATGTTGCAGCAACAACAAGAAGAGATCAAAAGACAGATGCAACAGCAACAGAACCAAGAGGAGCTGAAAAGACAACAGTTATTGCAACAACAACAACAAGAGTTGCAGAGAGAGGACAACATCATCAGGGAACAGTACCTGAAACAGCAAGAACAAGAGAACAGCAGAAAGAGACTTCAAATGATGAAACAAAAACAAGAAGACGACCTCGTCAATCAGCAAAGACTCAAGGACCAACAAGAAGAGGAGGAACACCAAAAGCTTCAACTTCTTATCAAACAAAGACACGAGGAAGAGGAAAGACAGAAGCAACAAAACACCTTTTCTCAAAACAGCTTTCAACAAAACAACCATGACCAACAAAACAATCTGAATTTTCTCTTTCAACAAAGCAATCATCAGCAAAACAATCATCAACAAAATACTTTTCAACAAAGCAACCTTCAAGTTAGCTTCCTAAATAATCAACAAAACAATCACCAACAAAACAGCTTTTCCTCTGGAAATAACAGCAACTTTAATTTGACCAATTTTCCTCCAGTTCCTAATAGACAACACTCGAGTAACACAGAAGTGTCCAATACGAAAGAAGAGGATCATCACAAGAATGTAAAGTCCCCTAGAAAAATAACCGAGGAGGACAGACAGAAACAATATGAAGAGATGAAGAAGAGAATCGAAGAAGAAACCAGACAAAAGATTCTTTTGGAGAGAAAAGCTATGGAAGAGAAGATCAGGAAACAAATTCTCGAAGAGAACGAAGAAAAGTTGGAGGAAGAAAAAAAGAGAAAGGAAGAAAAGAAGCTCCTCAAACAAAAAGAGAAGGAGGAAAGGGAGAGACAGATGGAGTACATCAAAGAGTTGGAGAGAAAGTCTAAGGAAGTGGAACACCAAAACAAATTGCTTTTGGAACAACAGGAAAACATCAAGAGTGGTGGTAATCAAACACCTGTTCTTTTGCCTCACCAACCATCCAGCAACCCTTTTTCCAATAACAATAGATCTAATCCTTTCAATCCTTTCCAGACAGATGAGCATAAATCTGACATCACACCAAAAACTAACTTTAACCCTTTCAATACTACTGCTCCTCCTCTTCCCAACAGAAATAACAAAACAACTACAGAGGGGCCTAACATCTTCAACTTTGATGATGAACATGATTCTTCCCACCATAACAGCAACCATTCTTCTAACCAAAGAAACAACAACGATCAACATCCACCCCACAACAATGATCAAAACAACTTTTTGGGATCTTTGAACTCTTTGTTTCCAAGCAAAACACCTACACCCCCAAGTTCTTCTGGGAGCCTTCCTCTCCCTCCTCCTCTTCCCAACAGAACCAAAACACCCGTATCAACAGAAGGACCAAGCATCTTTAATTTTGACGATGACAGTGACTTCAATTTCTCAAAGATGAAAATGAACGAACCACAAAGTACTGAGAAGAAGCTTCCTCCTGTGCCTCCTATTCCTCAAAAGAGCACTCAAGAGACAAAGACCAATTTGTTTGATGATTCCCGCCCTCCTTCTTCTACCATCCACCCTTCTCTTAACACTTCCACAGAGTTCATAGATCTGCCTCCTCCTCAAACGTTGACCAGAAGATCCACTTTAGTTGCACCTCCGTCCCTTTCTACCAATTTTAGTTTTCAGCCACTTTCTGTGAAAACTGAATCACCCAAAATTTTACAAACAAACAACAGTATCAGTAACAACATTCCCCCTCCTTTGTCTAACAGCCAAATTCCTACCACCATCCCTCCTCCTCTTTCTAACCCAAGCAACATCCCTCCCCCACTTAGCGGAAGTTTGACTACCAACATTCCTCCTCCTTTGACCAACACCCAAATGCCTACCACCATTCCTCCTCCTCTTTCTAACCCAAGCAACATCCCTCCTCCAATAGTTAATGACAATTCCTCTTTTTTCAACTCGAGCCCTTCATTCAACACTTTGGCTCCTCCTTCTTTGAACACCAACCTCCCTCCTCAAGAAACTCATTCTATCAATCTTGACAACAGCTATGAACCTGCCATCATCAAGATTATTTTGCGTGCACCCACCGAAGAAGAGATCAAAGCCAAGGGGTTCAGACAAAACATGAATGAGCAATGGATTGAAGAAAGAAAGAACCAAGGCCAAAGAGAGCTCAAAAGTATTCATTATGATGCAGAGAGAAAGAGAATGACGCAAATCCCTTGGGATTCTTTGTATCCTGAACAACGTGACAAATGGAGATTGTTGATCATCAATGAAATTGTTAATTGCGAAGAGACTTTGTTGTTGGACGTAATCGTCTTTGCTAGAAAATGGTTGGATGCATCTCTCGTTTCTCCTACTAAAGAAGAAAAGAAACTCCAAAAGACCAAACAAAAACTCGTGGTTAAGGACAACATCTTCAGAGAGATGAGGGACAACTACTTGGACTTTTTCACCAGACATAAAAGATTTTGCGATGAACTTTATGACAAGGGGACCCAAGGGTACTTCTACTCGAGGAAAATTGGAGAGGAGATCAACAAAATTGCAAAATACATTTCCAACGTTGATGTGTTGCTCATCCGTAAGCATGCCACTTTCAAAGCAGCCTACTACGTTCACAAAAACAACACCAGCTTTTCAAATCTTTTGTTGAAGCTTTCTCAACTCGAAGAAAGCAGCGGAAGACAGTTCCAACACTTTTTGGATTGCCCGGGCGAGTACATCAAAAGAGTGATGTCCCTCTACGAGGATTTGTTGAGAGCTACCAAGTCTGATCACGAAGATTATCCTTTGATAGATAACGCCATCAAGTTACTCAGATCTGTCTGGCTCGAAGTGGAGGATTGGAATCGTGAGTTTGAGAAGCACAGAAAGTTCAGAAAGTTGGTTGAGTCTATCGATCCCTCTCCCAAGGATATCATCGAACATCATCGTCGTATCGAGAAAGAGGGCACCATCATTTGTATTACCACTGAGAAACGCAAATCTTTGAAGAAGAGCTACAAAGCCTTTTTGATTTCCGATATGTTTTTGCTCACCGAGGAATCGCAATCTGTCGAACAAGTTGGCAAATACATCTACAAATTAAAAACCCAGATTCTTCTTAGTGATTGCAAGTTTATTTCCGATTCCAAGGAGATTGAGCAGGCCCTTGGCAAGAAGATCACCGAGATGGAGAAGTCCTTGATTGAGAACGCCATCGCCCTTTCCCACTCTAAAGGCAAGTTGCTTGTAATATATTTGTCTGATCAACAGGAGAAGGAGTCTTGGGTTGATGAGTTTGAGAGTGTCAATAGCAAAAGAACTCAATCCACAACCAATAATTAAATTTTTTTTATTTTAAATTATGCTGTCCTATTTTTTGATTTATCTGAAATTTATAGAATCTTGATGTGGTTAATTTAGTTATCTATTTGCTTGTTCAAAAAAAATTGTTTCCAAACATCACCAATATCTCACAAAATTAAATAATATTAAAAAAAAAAAAAAATGAAGCATGAATTTGAAAAACAGTATGTTTATGAGAATGAAAGGTATTAGATCATATCACCAATTAAGATCTCACCAATATTTTTAATGATTACAAAATCAATTGATGAATTTATTATATTTTTTTTGTGTAGGAGAGGTCTTGGATTTAATTCTATATTTCAAAAGTCCAGATTATTACCTACAGATAGAGATGCTTGGAGCGACAAGAATGGTGCCAAATTAAAGGCTCCTGATCAGATTGAATGTCCCAATGGATATTATTGGGATGGAATTTGGGAGGTAAAATGCGATGATAAAAGAGATAAAGAAGGATGGAAGGTAAAATTAAACCTATAAAAAATCTTCATAATAACAATAGGCTTGAATATTTATTAAAACAACATTCTATATTTGATTAATTAGAAAAATGACGGTAAAAGATCAAATATTAATCAACATATACAAATGATAATTTGGATCAATTATAGTATCTTATTTTGAGATATAAAAATTGTTGGTAATAAAGGAAGAATTATTCTGATCAATTTTCAATATATTATTATATTGAAATCTTTTTCTTGATATTGATACAAGAATTGAAATATATACTTATCCAATCATTATTCATATGTGATATATTTTATAAAAATTTCAAAATCTTGAATTATTCGAAATTTCTTAGCATCAAATTTTTGAGTTCTGTTTATATCAGATCATTTCAAGTATAATGCTTAAAATCATGGTGATCACTGTATAATTGAAATCACTTTATCTTTAGAATGCCAGAGAATAACATATCTTAAATAGAAAGAAAAAATATTTTATTTTTGTTTAAATTTCGATGCGATTCTTGGTTTTACTGTTTGCTCGATAAAGTTTTATAAAAAAAAATTTCAAATTATATCATATTGAGAAGAATTTTTTTTAGTTAAATTTAATTTTAATCATATTTCTGAAATTTTCTTCAAACAAAACATTTTATTTGAAAAAAATCTTTTAAACGTGAAAAAAATTAATTTTACAAACAAAAAACAAGTACGCATTCAACTTTAACTCAGAGTCGTGGAAAAAGGCGTTGGGGACAGGTCTTTTCGTGAGGAGAAGAAAGTGGGTGAGAAGGAAAAAAATGAAAGACTCCGAGTCGCTCGAAAACGAGAAGAGCATGAAGAAGGAGTCCTCCGTCAAGATCGAGGAGAAGATCGAGGGTGAGGAGTCTGATGGGAACTCTCAGCTCGTTGACCTTTCTTACTTGGACATGGTTTATTCTTGTGAGGCTTCTTTGACCAAGCCCCAGATTCAACAGACCATCGAGAAGAAGATTGGTAAACCTTTTTTTTTTGAATAAATTATTGGTTTAATTGTATTTTTTATTTTATATTATTTTTATTTTCTATTATTTTTCATTTTTTTTATTTTTTTATTATTCATTTTTTTTTGATTTTAATAATTAATTTTTATTTAAAATTTTTCTTTTTCTTGTTGTTTCAAAAATCACATTTTTAAAAAAACTTTATTCTTGTTATTTTTGAATTACATTTTTTTTAAAAAAACTTTATTCTTGTTATTTTTGGTTTCTAATTAATTTATTCCTAATTTTTTTTTTAAAATAAGGTGAACTCGATAAAGATAGCATACAACTTTTTGAATTAAGCAAAATGCACATCTTTGAGTTTTTAAAGGAATGGAAACTCGCTTGGTCCAAAAATGTCGAGAAAATCTCAAAGAAGTCCTTCCTTTTCATCATCTACGACTTGGAGACTCGTAACGAAGAAATTTTGTGGTCTATATTGACTCCTATCATTACTGAAAGTGGCGAATATTCTCTTACTAGCGAAGAGGGTCTTTTTCTTGATTTTTAGTTTTTATTTTGATTGATTTAATTATTTTTTTACTTAATTTTCTTAATTTTTTATTAATTATAATTTTGTTTCTTAGGAAAACAAAACTTCAAAAAAAGATGGCAAAATTTTGCGATAGTAGTTCCAGGGCTCTCCAAAAATGAGATCGTCATCCCGCCTATCGAAGCGTTGATTTCCAACTCTTCCATTCCTAAGATCAGATTACAAGTTCACCATTTGAAATATGATTGGAAGTCTAGAACTGCCAAACAACCTTACAACAAATGATCTTTTTAATTTTAGATTAAAATATATTGTTTAATTTTCAAATCTTTTTGTTTTTTATTGTGCCCATTTGCTCTTCAAAATAGCTCATTGCAATCCATTTTTCTTTTCTAAATATATTTGTTTTAAAAAAAATAATTTTTTCCAAAATTTACACTTATGATTCACAACAAGGTGTGATTGTGGTTCCAAATCTCATTTATTTATTTTTTTTTTTTCTCCTTTTTTTTTTCTATTTCTTTTTTTTTGTACACAAAAAAAAAATTTTTTTTTTTTTTTTTTAAATTAAATCTCATCATGGAGAAGATGGTTGTTGTTGAAGGAATGGTTCAGCCTCTTATGCAATTTGAAGAAACAGACACCACTAATAAGAAAGGCAATACCAATGCAAATAATGATGATGCCGACAATCTCCCCAAGAATGGCCATGGTGCTGTGTGAGAAATTGAAAACCACCTTTTGGGCTCTGTTTCTGTCGTAGGAACATTCGAATGTAGATCCCACTGGATGTGTTTCTTGAAATTTCTCTGCTGTGTCTTGGTATCCATAAGATCCATCGAACGTATCTTTTTGTCAGAAAGGTGAATATAAAAAATATTTAAAATAATATAAAAATAAAATTATTTTTTTAATAAATTTAAATAAAAATAAATAATAGTTGTCAAACAAATAAAACTTGAATTTCAAGTTTAAAAAAAAATAAAATTATTTACAACAAAATAAAATAAAATAAATGAATATTGCTAAATAAAAGTAAATGATAAAATCAAAAAGAAAAAATAAATAATAAAATATAAAATTTTGGTTTTTTGAAAAAAATAATAAATAATAAAATATTAAAAAAAATTAAAAAAATAAAACAAAAAAATTAAAAAAAAATAAATGGTTAAAAATTGTTTTTACTAAATGCTGTTGCATTTATTTCCTCGTGTATTTGATCGTTGTAATATTCTACGCTCATCACGCATGCGTATACAAAATTACAATTATTCAGAGAACATTTCTGTTGTTTATCTATGTTAGACGTATGTATAGTGCAGTTTGCTTTGATGAACGTTGCTATTTTTTAAGAAAGAATTTAATTTCAAAAAAACTTGGTCAATAATTCTTTTTAAAAATTTTTTATTTTTTATTTTTTATTTTTTATTTTTTATTTTTTATTTTTTATTTTTTATTTTATTTTTTATTTTTTAT
>JAMYWO010000329.1:6469-18412 GCA_024220525.1 Cochliopodium minus | reverse complement strand
ATATTATTAATATAAATATATATATATAAATATTATATAAATATAATTATAAATAAATATATAAATATAATTTATATTAATATTATTTAATTATTAATATATTTCAGCATAATCAAATTTAATTGACAAATCAAATTATTAAAGAGTAGAATTTCTTTTGATCAATTCAACGAAATATCTATCAGGATCAGCTACAAGGGTCCCAAAATGAGGATGTTTCTTAGTCTCCTCTTCTGACAACAAAGAACCGCCCAATTTTTGGAGAGAAGGGACTACACTATTTGGGTCATCAACGATGAAGGTCAACCCTAAAAATAATAAAAATAATAATAAAAATAATGATAAAAATAAATAAAAATTAAAATTAATAAATAAAATGGAAAATAAAAACTAAATTTATTAAATATAATTCTATATTTAATTTATTAAAATTATTTATAATTAATAAAAAATCAAATAAAAAATCAAATAAAAAGGAAAAAGCATTACTGGAAAATCCGACAGGATCGACGTTACCATTATGGTAGCTGAAGTTGTCATCAGTCTCAGTACCGTGGTTGTGGGTGATCTCCAAAATGGGCTGCCAAAAACAAAAAAAAATTTTAAAAATAAAAATTAATAAATTCAAAATAAAATAAAAAATAAAATAAAATAAAAACTATCAAAATTTATTTAAAAAAAATTTTACATAGAACAAATTTTTGACGAATTGGTTAGCTTCTTCGGAAGTAGGGTCTTGGGGGTATTTAACGTCATCAGGGAGAGATCCGAGAAAATAGAGACTGAACTTGGCCTCGGAGAAGTGTTTTTCGTGGAGGACTTTGAATCCCAATGACTGGTAGAATGGGAGGGTCTGATGGATTTCGAAAAAAAAAAATATTACAAAAAGAAGACATGATACGAAAAAAAAAATATTACAAATACAAAAAAAAAAACAAAAAAAAACCAAAAAATAAATTAGAATAATTTTTAAAAAAAAAAGATCATAAAAGATCAATATCATTACAAATGATAAGTAAATAAATAAAAAAAGTAACAACGAAATTTAAAATATGAAGTAATTATATAAATGAAGCACAAAATATTTTAAAATAAAAATAATTATAAAAAGTAAATAAAAAAATAAAAAAATAAAAAAAATAAAAATTACCTTTTTGGGATCTATTTGTTTTTGGCATTAACGTTTAAGAATTTTTTTTTTTTTTGAAAAAATAATATACCTTTAACTCTGAAGTGAAAGAAATTATTAATTGAAAAAGGTGTTTTGCAATTAAATTTTGGTTTACCTGATCATGGTTTGGCTGAGATTGTATTCACGGGGAATATTACTTCCAGCACCTCTAGCTGTATATTTTTAAAAAAAAATAAATAAAAAAATAAAATAAAATAAATAAATCAAATAAATAAAAAAAAATATAATTAAAAATGAATGTAAAATAAAAAATAAAAATAAAAATAAAAATTGAAAATAAAACAAACAAAATAAAAAATAAAAATAAAAAATAAAAATAAAAATAAAATTAACAAAATTTTTAAATAAAAATAAAAATAAAAAATATGAACAAAAAATATGAAATAAAATATAAAATATAAAATATAAAATATAAAATATAAAATATAAAATATAAAATATAAATTATAAATTATAAAATATAAATTATAAAATAAAATAGATGAAAAAAAAATAAAAAAATTATTGTAAAGATACCCAAAACTTCGATCCAATAAGTGTCTTCGTCCAACACAAATGCCAATCCCTTCATTCTTCCGTCATCAGGTCTTTAAATCGTTGTGTGTTAATATTAAAAAAAAAACAAAAAAAAATTTACTTTTTTTGGAACCTAAAATTAAAAAAAATAAAAATTATTTTTAATAAAAAATTGAAAAAAAAATGAAAAAATAATCTCAAAATTATGTTAAATTATTTGATTTTTTAAAAAAAAATGATTTACTTTGTTTCAAACTTTTCAAGATGTTCACATGATTTATAGACATCATTAACAGAGAACGCAATGTGCCCTGAACGAATAAAAATTTTGTTAAAATAAAATATGAATATTAAAAATTAAAAAATAAATATCAAAAAAATAAAAATTAGTTTTAATTAAAATAAATTACCAAATCCTCTGTGTGGTTCTGTTATCAAAAATTAAATAATGAAATTAAAAAAAATAAAAAAATACAAAAAATTAAACCTTTGTTTCCGTTATTAAATTCTTCAACCTTGGAGTTGGGTTCGTGTAAAAGTCCCAAGCAAGTACCCTCAAAATTTGTGAAGAAATTGTTGGATTCAGTGGTTCCTTAAATCAAAAAAAAAAAAAAAATCTTTTTTAATTTTTTAATTCATTTTATTTGAATTAATTATTAATGATTTGATTGTCTGTTGATTTTTCATTTAATCAAAGTTATATATAGTTTTAATAATTAAGAGCAAAAAAAAAAAATTTTATATCTTCTTACCAATTTGTGGAACTTTGACATTCTCTGGCAATGTTGCCAAAAAGTAAAATGATGCATTCTCCATCTTTTTCTCGAACACCAAAGTCATCCCAAATCTTTCAGTGTAGAATTTGAGGCTTCTTTGTGGATCTTTGATTCTAATTGAGGAAATAAGTCTTAAATTAAAGCAAAAATAAAAATTAAAGGATCAAATTGAATACAAAATATCATAATATTGATGTCATTTTCAATACAATTAATTATGATGTCATTTGTGAAAAAAAATAAAAATTCTATTATATCATGGATTATTTAATTTATAAAGGAAGCATTCTACATACCTGAAAATACTATTCAACCAAGAAATTTTTTTGCTCATATCCTCTTCTTTTTTTCAATTTTTTTTTTTAATTTTGCAAAAGATTTAAAAAATTGAGGTACCTGAATGCAATAAATGTTCATCACTATAAAATTGGAAGATAAAATAGAGATAAATGCTAATGATCTGGATAATCAAAAAGAAGCAATAGAAAAATCAATTAACAAGAAATATTTGGACAAAGTGATAAAAAACACAGGATTGGTGATCTCGCTTAAACAAATACTGAAAGTGATGAATGCCAAATTGATGTATGGATCAGGGCTTGCATATTTTAACGTGATATTTATCTTGGTGATTTTTAGACCTTTGAAGGGAGAATTGTTGACAGGAAAAGTGAAAGAAAATACACCAAATGGAGTCAAAGTTTCATTGGGATTTTTTGAAGATGTCTTTGTGCCTTCTTATTTGCTCAATAAAAATAGCACATATAGCGAAAGCCAAAATTTATGGTGGACGGATTTGGAATCTGGGCCAGGAGATTATAAATATTGGTATGTATTGGATGCTGAGATATTGGTGAGAGTATCCAACATAATATTCAACAAAAGCAAAAATGAAGGAAAGATCCCCGAAGAATCAGAGCCAATGGTGGTGATGGCCTCCACACAAGAACATGGGCTTGGGATAATTAAATGGTGGGAAGATCTTTAAAGGGATGAATCAAGAATTTGATAAAAGAAAAAATGAAGAAATTTGTACAAAAAAAAAAAATATAAAATAAAAATTGCGCTTCTTTTTAAAAAGTTTTTTATTATTATTTCAATTTTGGGTGTTAATATCTGAATTATTATTACCTCTTTCCCTTGTGAAGATATTCTTCTTCAAGAAATTCTGTATCAAATCCTCCCCCTCGTTGACATTGGAGTGGGGATTCAAGTTAGAGGAAGAATGGGTGGTAAGATTCTTGACTAAATTATTGTTTGTAGTATCCTCAATCAAGCTATTAGAATCGATGGATATATTATTGCTTTGTAGTATTTCAAAATTATAAATGGATGATGTCAGGATCAAAATGTTGTTTTTAATAACTCAATATATAAAGGTTTTTTTTACCTTCTCTCTATTGTATTATCCTTTGTCTCTTTTTTCCTTTTGATGTTTCTCTTGAAGGAATCCAATTGATCTGTCGTTGATTTTCCGTTTGCGCCCAAATCCCTTGCCTCGAAGGATCCAATCTTCTTTTTGTTGTTTATATTGATGGTGCTAGTTTGGGGCCTCTCAATGATGTTATTCACCAATTTTTCTTCATTTCTTGTAAAGAGTATTAATTTTGAATAAAATAAACCTTATTTTTACTTAAAACTATTGACATTTCTCCTATTGGATGATTTTGGAGGATCCACATTGATTCTTTTTGGTTCCACTTTATTCATCTGTTTATTATTTTGATTATTTTGTCCTTGATTTGATGTCTGATTGTTGAATGTATTTGTGGGATTGATATTTTGATTTTTCCATGCAAATTTATTGGTATTTATGTTTTGATCCATTGTGTTTTTCTTATTCAATTGATTTATTAGCTCCATATTCTCTTTCTTGAGCCTCTTTATCGTTTCTTCGAGATGATTTATGTATCTAGAACAATGAAATTGTTGGAATTGGATGTTTTCGTTCAGACTGTCCAACATATAAGAGTAATCTGTGAAGCAATCCTTTAATCTTTGATTCAATTTATCAGAATTATTTGGTGTTATTGTGCAATCTACTTCCGAACAAAAATGACATTGATCTATCTTTTCTATGCATTTCTCACAATATAGATATCCACATGAGCTTATTGATGTGGCTATATAATTGGATGAATTAAATTATCTTGATATTTAAAAATAAATATTGATATACTTTGTGCCATTTCAAAACATAAACTACATAAATTGGTAATATTTTGCATCTTTAAATTTTTCACACGAAAATTTTTTTTTATTTTACATATTTTTTCATCATAATTTTAAATTCTTAAAGTGAACAAGTGAATATTGAAATGAAATAACATTTAAATGGATTTGGTGATTTTAATCTTCAAGAAGTAATTTGAAATTAACTTCCTTTTATTGAAATAAAAAAAAAATGAAGAGACCAAAAATAGTATCAATAGATAAAGAGGATACAGATGAAAAAGATGAAAAAATAGATGAGAGTCCTAATACTAATAATCTTCTTGGAGTAGAATCCAAAGCAAATTTAAGCAGATCATTGAGATTGTATAATAATATGAATAATAAATTGGCCACAATCAGAAAGAAGGAGAATTTGAAGTTATCTGGAGTTTTCAATATTTTGAATACTCTCGTTATTCCAATTTTATCCAAAATTCCAACACAAACAATGAAGAAATTCGAATGGAAAGATGAAATTGGGATATCAGATCTTATAACGATGGATGATTTGTCAATAGAGAACATATTGTCCAATTTGCAAAAAAGATATGAGAAAAACAGATTCTATGTAAATTTTAAATTCTATCATCTTTCTGATCAAAATAATTATTAAATCCAAATTCATATTAATAGACGCTGATAGGAAACATATTGATAGCAATCAATCCATTCAAGAAATTGGATAATTACTATACAAACACTATCATGAAGCAATATACAAAATCCTCACTATCTGATCATCCCCCACACATATTTTCCATCGCCGAAGTGGCATTCAAGACGATGAGGGATCATGATTCGAAGGGAGTATCCATTATAATCTCCGGAGAGTCTGGAGCAGGGAAAACGGAGACAACAAAACTCATCTTGAATTTTCTATCGAATATGTCTCCTAATCCAACAGATATAGAGGTCAAATTGATTGATTCATCAAGGTATATCTTTTGGAAAAATAATTTATACTTTTCAACAACTTTGAATTATAAAATAATAGTTTATTGGAAGCATTCGGGTAAAATTTTTTTTCTGTTCAATTAATAATATAATTTTTTAATACTTCCTTCATCATTTTCCACTATGCATAGAAATGCGAAAACTGTGAGGAATAACAATTCTTCAAGATTTGGAAAATATATCAAAGTATTTTTCAGAGGTAATAAATCTAAAATAAAAATATTATATTAATTTTATTTGATCAATATTAGATAGTTTATCGATAGAAGGAGCGCAAATAGAAACCTATCTTCTAGAGAAATCTAGAATGTAAATTTTTTTTTTTTTGAACCCCTTTTTTTTAAATGTTTGGAAAAAACTCTGTTAGAACATCACAGGCAAAGGGAGAAAGAAACTACCACATTTTCTACCAACTGCTTTGCGGGTCCAGCAATGAAGAGAAGAAAAGATATCTTCTCAAAGACATCAGCGAGTATACTTACATTTCTGATCAATCTTCGAGTGAGTTGTTTGATGAAGCTGAAGAATTTAAACTCACAAAAGAAGCAATGACTCAAATAGGATTTAGTGTAATATAATTTTTATTTTTATTAATTTATTTGCATTTTTTTAACTTTTTTTTTTTACTTTTTAAATTTTTTAATTATCTTTATTGAAGGCACAAGAAATGGAATGCATGTTTTTGGTTCTCTCTGGTATTGCATTATCGGGAAATATCAAGTTCTCTCTTGACAAAAACAAGGTAGTCATTCAGAATGAGCCAGTCCTCAAAGATGTAGCCTCTTTGCTGAAAGTATCTGAAGATACTCTCAGAAAGGCTCTTTGTACCAAAATTATCATGGCAGGTAACGAGAAAATGGAGTCTTCTTTGACCGTCAGTGAGGCTGAAGCAACCAGAGACACTTTGGCAAGGTATTTCAAAAATTTTTAATTTTTAAATATTTTTTTACTTTCGTTTCAATTATTTCTTTTAATTTTTATTTCTTCATTTTATTTTTTATTTTTTTTCAATTTTCTTTTTTTATTTGTTTAGAATATTGTACCATGAGTTGTTTAGATACATTGTTGATCAGATTAACGATTCTATGTGTTGTAAAGAGAAGGATATCGTGACGTTGAGTGGGAAAAAAACTCATCTTTCCAGTGAGAACCTCAACTTTATTGGTATCTTAGATATTTTCGGATTTGAAAATTTTGCTGTAATTTTTTTTTTTGCTTTCAAAGCAACTTCAATTTTAAAAACTTTTTTTTTTATTTAGGTAAATAGTTTTGAACAAATTTGCATTAATTATGCAAATGAGGTGAAACATTTTTTTTTTATTTTAAAATTTAAATTAATAATATGCATTTCTATAAACAGAAATTACATCAATTATTTATTGACCATGTGGTTGTCCAAGAACAAAACGAATATAAAAAAGAAGGTAAAATAATTGAAAAAACTTTTTGATAGAATATTAAATTTGTTTATACTTAGGAATAACTTGGGCGGATATTCCTGCCGAAGCAAAAGAAACACTCAATCTCATTGAAGGAAACAAAGTCAAAAAATGCATTGGAATTTTTCCATTGATCGATGATGTGTGTAATCAAAGAAACTCAACAGATACACAACTCTATTCTCAAATGAAAGAAAGTCTGAGTGGGCATCCAAGCTTTGAAGTGCCTAAAATAGGTAACAATAAATTTTTAGTCAAGCATTATGCAGAAGATGTTACTTATGACCTCAATGGTTTCAGAGATAAAAACTTAACCAGCATTTCTGAGTTTCTTTTGGAAGTCTTGAAGAAGTCCCAAATGGAGTTGGTGAGGTTACTCTGCCCTAAAGACCCCAAGGGAACAGCTTCTCGTCTTCAAAAGAAGAAAGATACTATATCAAGTTTGTTTAAAGTAAAACAAAATTTCTTTTAAAAATTTTTTAATATTTTTTTTTTTTTTAAAAGGAACAATTATCATCTTTGCAAAACACACTGGAATCAACCATCCCTTTTTATGTGAGATGTGTCAAGCCCAATACACTCAAAGAACCTGACAATTTTAATGAAGAAATGGTCAAGAGACAGCTCATCTACAGTGGTGTCAAAGAGACTGTCAAGATCAGAAAGCTGGGTTATCCTATCCGTTTCCCTTTTGAAGATTTTTTGATGGAATACAAAATCATCAATGGGATCAAAGGAAAGGTTGTGGAATCCAATTTCAGCGCAAAAGAGAAGGTTCTGATGTTGATGTCCAAAATAGCGGAGAAAAACCCTCAACTCAGTAGCCATACTTGGCAACTCGGAAATTCCAAAATCTACTTTCAAAAGACTTCGTTTGATATGGTCGAAAAGGAGAAGAACTTGTTATGTGACGCCTTTGCTGTAAAAATTCAAAAGAATGTAAGAGGATACATAAAGAGAAAACAGTTCTTGCAAATTAAAAAAGCCCAAAAAGTGGTTTCCAAGAATTGGAGGATCTATGCAAAAAACAAAAAGCTCAAGCGTAGGGTCAAGTTCTGCCTTTCTATTGTCAAGTATTTAGAAAACGAGAGAAAGAGGAAAGAAGAGCAAAAGAAGAGGGAATCTGCTGCACTTGTTTGGAAGAACTGGAAGATCCACAAGAAGAACGCGTTTCAAAAGAAGATCATCAAGTTCTGTCTTGTGGTTGTCAAACATACAGAATTACAAAGGGAGAAGAAGAGGGAAGAAGAAAAGAAGAGAAGAGAGGAGGAGCAGAAGGAGAAGGAGAGGTTGCAGGTTGAAAGGGAGAAGAAGATGAAGGAGGAGCTCGAGAGAAAGAAGAAGGAGGAGGATGAGATTGCCAAGAGGCTCATTGAGCAGGAGCACAAGCTGGTCGAGCAACAGCAGAAGAGAAAGGAGGAGTTTGAAAAGAAGCAGAAGGTTGCTCTGGAGAACTTGAACAACAAAACCAACCAAGTGATCAACACGTCTCCCTCTCACGTCAAAAAATCCGAACAAAGCAAGAAAAAAACCGATGAGGGTCTTCCTTCTTACAACGACAGCATCGGAAAGAACCATGCTATACTCGAACAACAACCTCCTTCTAACGAGGGCGGTCTTCCTTCTTACAACGACAGCATCTCGGGCAAGAACAGCCGTCCTTTACAGCAGAACCTTCCTCCTTTGCAGTTTCTTGCGGAAAACAAGGACGTTCCTCAGAAGGACCACTTCAAACTTCCCACCAGCCCCAAGAGTGCCTTTTCTGAGCTCCACAAGGGCATCCTCAAGAACATTGAGCTCGAGGTCAACAAAGTGGTGATCGACAAAAAGAAAAACATCTTGCAAAACATCGAAAAGAATGGTAAAATTTTTTTTTATTTAAAAAATATTTTTTGTAAATTCAATTTTAATTTCTCAACATAAGATACTTATAATATTGATCAATCATATCCAATTATCATTTGAATATCTTGATTAATATTGATCCTATTAACGATCATTTTTACCAACAAATTTGTTTTTAAATTTTCATTAAAAAAAAACTTCCCTTTCATAACAAAATTTTTATGTATTCATCTCTTACAGACAAAAAGCCCGTTCATTTGTCCAAAATGACCAGAAACGAGTTAGACACCTGCTCGAACGTACTAGGCTTCGTGGACAAAGACAAAGACAAGAACAAAAATTTGGCCAAGTTGTTCTCGCAGATCGAGCAAGGAAAGAAGCTGGAAATCAAACTTTTGTTCAAAAAGAGCAGCCAGGTGACCGAGAGCGACATCTTCAAATGGGCCAAGAAGGAGTTCTCCATGGAGGAGAGGCTCCTTCCTGCTCTCATCAAGTCTCTCCTCAAAGACTTCCTCATCATCAAGGTTGACAAGGACAAGAACGTTTATAGGGTTGTGGACATACAAGAAAGGAGGGAGATGAAAAAAAACAAAAAGTTGAGAAAACTGACTTTGAACTCGTAAAAAAAATTTTTTTACATCTGAGAACATTCAATTTTTAAAATTTGAATTTTTAAATATTTTAATAATTTTTGATAACAACAATTTTATGTCTTTAAGTAAAAAAACACATTTTTTGTTATTTTTTTAAAAACATATTTTTTAAAAATTATTCAAATATTTTCTTATGTTTTTTCAATATTTTCAAATTTGAAATAATTTTTTTTTTTAATTTTTTCATCAAATTTTCTTCAAAAAAAAGATTATATTTGAAAAACAAGAAGAGATACCCCAGACTCGCCATCCCTTATATTTTCTATAGACTGTTCGACAAGGCCTTAGAGTTTGGCTGCAAAAGCAGCGAAGGAATTTTCAGATTGTCCATTGATGGTGTCAAACAAAGAGAGTACATAGAACAAATCAAAGAGACAGGTATAAAAAAAATATTTAATTTCCTAGTTTATTTGTATAATTAATTATATTTTATACGGTATTTTTATTAATTTTTATTTCAAATTTTATTTTATTTTTATTGATTTATTTTCACTTTGCTTTTTTTATTTTTTTAATTCATTTTATTTTATTCATTTAGTAATTTTATAAAATTATATTTCTTCATTTCATTTTACTTTATTTCATTTATTTTTAATTAAATTTATTTTATTTTTTAATTGGAACCAAAAATTTTTTGTTCATTTTTATTGTTATTTTGTTTTTACTTATTTTATTTATATATTTTTCTTAATTAACTTTATTTTTTAAAGGCACAATCGAATTCACGGACAAAGATCCAAACTCACCAGCAGTTTTGATTAAAAGACTATTATTCAAACTCCCTCCCGTGCTCAGCGGAAATTTTTACAACGACTGTTTACAAGCCAAAAACGAAACAGACTTCCAAAACATCTGGAACAAAATCCCTTTGTTGAATCAACAAGTATTGCTTTTCACCAACAGTTTTCTAAGAGAAATGTGTGAGGGTAAATTAATTCATTTTTAAAATTATTAATTTCAAATCTTTATCAATTAAAAAAATCTTTCTTTTTATTTTTATGATTATTTTGTTTTTTTAAATTTTATTTTAATTTTATTTTAATTTTATTTTAATTTTATTTTAACATTTTTTTCTTATTTTATTTTAATAATATATTTTTTAAATTATAATATTTTTTTCTTATTTTTAATTTAATTTTTGTTATTTTTAATTTAATTTTATTTTCATTTATTAAATTTAATTTTAAAATAAGAATCTGTTGTGTTGGCCACCAAGATGGATTACAAAAACTTCGCAATAGTGTTCGCACCTTGCCTGATAAGAGACGACAAGCTGGACCCGACCCAGCTCGTCTTCAATCAAAGCACCGTCAACAGTTTCTTCCTGGACTTCTTCGACTGGATGTCGGAGAAACACAGCTCCCTCCTCGTCCCCATTGACTTGTCTCCTTCTTCTTTGTTTGAAATTGAAAATGACAAGAGGCCTGTTGAAAACAACAATGTTGTTAACAATGTGCATTTCGAAAACAAAGTGTAGTTTTATTTCAAAAAAAATGTTGTTTTTATTTATTAAAATTTAAATATTTTATTACTTATTTTATTATTTTATTACTTATTTTATTATTTTATTATTTTATTATTTTATTACTTTATTTTTTTATTTTTTTTAATTTTTTTTATTTTAATATTTTGTTATTTTATTTATTTTGTTATTTTATTTATTCAATTTAATTATTATTTTTATTTATATTTTTTCTTTCAAATAATTTTGTTAGCATCGTAACGCCAAGCATAACAATCAACAACAAAGCACAAGACCAAAAGAACAAGCCATTGTGGACCAACATCTTCCACAGCGACATCATCAACAGTGGCTTCGACAGCAGCGTCAACAACAACAAAAATAATGATAAAAATAATAATGACAATAAAAACAATAACAACAATAATAATGACATTAACATTAATAATAATAATAAAAATAACAATAATAAAAACAATAATGATAAAAATAACAAAAATGATAAAAAAAATTCAAGTGAGAACACAGGAACTAAGAAATTGTCTATCACGGGAGTCGGGGAGGAGTATTCGGAGACAAAATCGTTCGAGAAGCTCCAGACTCATGCCCTCGAGATGACGGCTTCTTTCGACACTTTGTTCGACAACTTGATGATCGGCGTGGACGAGAACAAGTTTGGCAGTGGGACCAACAGCCCCTCTTACTCTCCGATCATCGTCTCCAAAAATGATGGCGGCAACGAGCGAGATGATCTTCCCAAACAACACCAACAACCAAGTCATCACGTGATGAGCAACGTGCAAAACTTTAACAACATTCACACCCTGCAACCCCCGCAACATGTGGTCACTCATCCTCCTACTAAGCCCCTTTCTCCAAAAGGAAATCAAAC
>JAMYWO010000328.1:28427-40164 GCA_024220525.1 Cochliopodium minus | reverse complement strand
CAAAAACAAAAAATAGAAGAAGAGAACAAAATCAAAAACTTAGAAAAGTTGTTGGAAGAACAAAAAGCAATCGAAAAGATGGAACAAAGTAAAGTTGATAAGCTAGAGAAGTTATTGGAACAACAAAGAGCTGAAGAAAAGAACAAAGTTGGCATTCTTGAGAGTAAATTTGAAAAAGAACAAAAGATTGATCAACAAGAAATCAAAACTCTTTCAAATCAAATTGAAAGTTTGATAAAATACTTTAAAAAATAAATAATTTTCATTTCAATAAATTCATTGCAAACTATCATTTCCAAAATTCAATTTTCAGTTTGTGGAATGAATCTTTTCTTTAATTGTATTGGTTTAAAAAGAAAAAAAAGATATAAAAAAATGTCAAAGAAAAGAAAAGTAAATAACAAACAAATCGCCCACAAAAAAACAAAGGTAGATGAAGAAATTGGTTTACAAATTGGAGAATAAATATAAAGGAAAAATGAGTTATTTTAAAAGCTTTTCAAGATTTTTTCTTTGGAAATCCAAATGTTTTCAACATCTACCAACAGTTAGGGAGAACAAGAACTTAAAGAAAATGTTTGGAAAAGTAAAATATCCTAAAAATTTGATCTTTGGAAAAACTTTCTTTGGAAAAATTTTATTTTGAATAATTGAAGGTCCAATTTAAAATTTGAAGAGACTCCAGCTCCATGGTGTCCTGTTAGTTTGTAACCACCACCACCAAAAGTTCTCTTTTGATCGTTGTCCTCACCTCGACCTTCCTTTATGTATTTCCAACCAATTCCTTGGTTCTCTTTCCTCTCGGGATCTCCTTTACCATTTTCTCCATTTTTTCCTGCTTTGTGTTCATTATTGTTACAATTAACTTTGTTCCCATTTTCGTTTTTTTTTTTTTTTTTTGATTTTTTTCATCATTGGTTTCGCAAATTCCTTCTTCTTCTTTTGTTATTTTATTAGATTGATTATTTGAAGGTTGGTTTGATGTTTTTCTTTTATTAGAGGGAATATTCTCATTATTTTTGGTTTCATTTTGAACCGATGTTTGAGGTTTTTTCAATACCGGAGTGGGATTNATTTATTATTTATTATTTATTATTTATTATTTATTATTTATTATTTATTATTTATTATTTATTATTTATTATTTTTTTATTGTTTTAATTTTAAATTTTATATTTTTAATTGTTTTTTTAATTGTTTTTTTCCAAATAAATATTCTTAGTATGTACACAAGCAAGTTGGAGCAAAATTTGATAGAGATACCCAAAACAAGGCAGTTGCCAATTTTTTGTTGTTGAGATGTTTCTATCCCGCCATTGTTTATCCTAAGGCATATTCTATCACAACAAAAGATGGTATTTTTATTTTTTGTTTTATTCATTATTTTATTTTTATTTTTTTACTTTTTTATTTTTTTATTTTTCATTTTTCATTTTTTTTTATTTTTTATTTATTTTTATTTCTTTAGTTCCTCCCAATTCCCACAAAGATCTCCAAGTTATTTCCAAGGTGATACAAGCCCTTTCCAGCGAGACTGCCCCATCCAAATTGAACCCTAACTACAGTTATTTCGATGAGCACGTCGTACAAGAGATCCACGAATTGAAGGAATTTTACGAAAGGCAATTTTTTATCAGAAATTTTATTTTTTTTATTTATTTTTCCATTTTATTTTATTTATTTTTTTTATTTTTTCTTAGTTTAATTAACAACGACTCCAATAACAATATCAACCAATCTTTGAATGTCCCACAGAAATACGAGATGGACGCTCTCGCCTACATTTGGAACTTCATCCACCGAAACTTGGACGAAATGAAAAAGGCAGACGAAGACGGAGAATATGCTGAACTCTTTGAAAAAATCAAAGAGAAACAAAAAATAAAGAAAAAAGAGAACTATTAAAACCATTAACTATTTTCTTTTTGACTACCAAATAAATGATGGGATCAATTTTAAATCTTCAAAAATTAGAAAAAAAAAAAAAAAAATCAAAAAGTTTCTTCAGTATATTAAATAACGTATTTTGTTTATTCAAAGATCCCTTTCTTCAACTTTGCATACATTAATCTTTCTGCAAAAGTTATCTTGTGTTTGTTGCAAAGTTAACTTGTTCCAGTCTTTCTTCATGAACATTTCTTCCCATTCTTCGTCGTACTCCATAAAGTCACTGCAGGAGGCGATCATGTTGGGGGAAGGATTTCCTATCATGTGGAAGGTGTTTGCTTCTTTGCAGACTTTTTCAATCTTCTCTGTGATAAGCCCTTCTTGTTCTATTCTCTTTTTGTGAGAAATGGTCCCTCTATAATCGTAGATTATCTTTATTATTTCTTTGCACGCTATAAATGAAATTTTATTAATAAAATAGGCAATATTCCATATTTTAAGTTGAGATATTTGATTGTATTCTTCAAAAATTAAATACTGTCTCGCAAATTAGTTGAGGATTAACATTTAGACCTCTATCATATATGGTTTATAATATTTGATTAATTAAAAATATTACCCTGGCAATTGAGGCTTGTTTGTTGGATTTCACAGGAATAATGAGAAATAAATAAAAATAAACAAAAAATAAACAATAATTTCAAACCCATTTTTTTTTTTTTTTTTTAATTGATAAATTTATCAAAGATTTCTCAGAAGCAAGTCTCGAGAAGAAATTTGATTCAGATTGGGATTAAAAATTTCACTTCTCACTTTAAGAAGGTTTAAATAAAAATCAAATCGTTTATTTTTATACACAATTTTATAAAATTAAAAAATTCAATATTTGACAGCCCAAACCAAAATGACATCAAGAGAAGAAGTCAAGATAAACTTCCCATCGCTAGTAAATTTGACAATACGAATAGGATGGGAATGGCCATGTAGTTTGGAGAGAATGGCAGAGTTGTCGATGGAATATAATACAAGAAAACTTCCGATGCCAACAGCCAGTATTTTTTTGGAGACGGGTTCAATGTCCATCGAGGTTATTTTGTTGTTTAAAGAGTTTACCTAAGGAAAAAAAAAAAAATAAAAAAAATTTAATAAAAAATAAAATAAAATAAAAAATAAAAAAATAAAAAAAAAATGAAAAAAAATAAATTAAAAATAAATAAATAAAAAATAAAAAATAAAAAAATTTAACGATATCCTTTCCAACAAAAGAACTAGTCAACAGAGAAGTTTTGTGGTTGTTAAAATCATAAACGTAGACGTGATTGGAAGAAGTGGCCAAGAAAGAAACACCCAAAGTAGAGCCCAAAACGAAGCCCTCCACGTTGGCCTTCAAGTTGAGGCTGTTCTCCCTCACTACCTTGAGAACGCCTTTGTTGTTCACGCTGATCGACCTCACCACTACAGAGTGGTCCTTTGAGAAGCTGATCAGACGGAACTCCAGCTGGGTGCTGCTTTCTGTTTTTATTTTGAGAGGTGATGGTGGAATCCACTAAATAGTTGTTCATATTTTAATTAATAATTTTATTATTTTTAATTTTTAATTTAATTAATTTAATTTTTGATTAAGTTAATTTATTTTTAATTGTCGATTTTATTATTTAAATTTTAATATTTAATTTATACAATTTAAATAGAAATGATTATTTTTTTTAATAATAAAATTTTTACCCTGACAAGACTAACAGCACCACTGTGATCATCCAAAGTATAAACAGTCTGATAATCGTTATTTACATGATAAATGTTGATAGTTCTGTCTCTGCTAGAAGAAGCAAGAAGAAAAAAGAAAGAATCTCCCTCCTCCTCCTCACTGCCGTTGCCTTCATCCCCTTCCCCGAATCCGATTTTTTTTTTAGGCTTAATTCCGTACTCTTCTTCATCGCCCTCTTCGTCGTTTTGCGTTTTTTTCTCTAATTTAGTTTGGACGTAGTCTAATGACAAGATAGATCCTTCATGTACATTCTCTGTTTTTTTTATTTAATTTAATTTTTATTTTTTATTTTTTTTTTACTCTTTATTATTTATTATATTATTAAATTTTTTTTTTTTCATTTTTAATTTTATTTTTTATTTTATTTTTATTTTCTTTTTTATTTTATATTTTTTATTTTTCATTTCATTTTTTTTTTCATTTTTTTATTTAAATTTTTTTTTTAATTTTATTTTTTATTTTATATTTTTTATTTAATTAATTTAATTTTTTTTTCTTTTTCAGTTTTATTTTACTTTAATTTTGTTTACCTTTTATAAAATTACAAAGGTACTTGTTGGATTCTTTATCATAAGTTGACACAAACAAATTTCCGTTGCTGTCTCCTACAGCAAGATGGTTTCTTTCCAAAAAAAATTAATTTTAAAAAAATAAAAAATGAAAAATAAGAAAATTAAAAATAAAACGATAAAAAATTGAAAAAAAAAAATTTTAAAAATTCAAAAATTAAAGAAAATTAATAAAAAAATAAAATAAAATAAAAAATTCTACCCATCTTCCCTAAATTTAAAAGCTTGTATTTTACTAAAAGAGGAAGTATTGACACAAGTGTTCTCCAAAAAAGTGGATTCGGTAGAAAATTCGGGTTTGTTCATCTGGATGAGATCCTCGAAAGAGTGGTTGATGTTCTGAAACAAATCGACCTCCGTAGAGCTGTCGCCCTCGAAACACTTCCAGATCTTGATGGTGTTGTCAGAAGAACAGCTAGCGAACATGTGGAAACTTTGTTTTTTGTCAAAAATCTCCTTCTTTTTGTCTTTTTTTTCGGGAGACAAGATTTTGTTGGGTTTGTCTTTAGAGGGATTGTTTTGGCCAATGAGAAAAGACTTGCTCGAAAACATTTCGAGCTCACAGATGTTTTCATAGTGGGCGCTTAGGCTGTACACTTGATTGACGATTACCTCTTCTCCTACGGAGAGATCCCAGCAGATAACGGTCTTGTCAGAGTAGATGGTGACCAAAGATTCTCCCTCCTTCATGAACTCACAGAAGATGACGTCGGGGTAGATCATCTCGATGAGTTTCTTGTTGACGAGGTCCTCTTCCTCTTCTTCGATGATCGAACTTTTCTTGAGCTGGGGCTTAGGAAACTCGACCAAAAC
The DNA here is from genome assembly GCA_024220525.1 of Cochliopodium minus. NCBI lineage: Eukaryota > Discosea > Himatismenida > Cochliopodiidae > Cochliopodium > Cochliopodium minus. The sequence goes on along the minus strand of JAMYWO010000328.1, from coordinate 35,127 downwards.
GTCGAAGTTTTTGGCGTCAAGGAGGATCAAAAGACCATCGTTACCACCCACCACGATTGTTGACTTTTTGACGTGGCTCAAACACAAGAGCTGGCTGTTTTCTGCAATTTTCTTCGAATGCGCCACTTTGCGTTCTTCTCCCACCAAAAAGATCATCTCTTCTGCAATGCAGTAGAAGACATTCCCCAACACCTTGACGTCGACAAAGAGAAGACCCTTGTTATCGACCCCAACCGTGGCAGATCTGCCCTCCAAAGTCCTTTGTAGCTTGGAAGATTTCTTGGTGGGCAAAGACAAGTCGTAGTTGATTAAAAAGTTGTTGTTAGGAACCGATCTGGGTTTTACTTTTTGGAGATTGGATGTTGGTATCAATGTCTTTCTTCTTGCCATTGGTTGATTGCTTGGCTCTGATTGCCTTAGTCTCGGTGATAAAAGGGGGGCATTGTTATTATTGTTGCTGTTGTTGCTTACAAAATTGTTTGATTCGTTTTCGTTATCTAGGCTCCACACCATCAGGTGTTTTTCTCCTGCTGTCACGAAATAGTTGGATCCCACTGATATTGAATAGATTTTCGATGATGTAGTGTTACACGCGATCACTTTAACAAAAAAATAAAGTTGATAAGAATATTATATTGTTTATAGAAAATTTAATCAGATCTCCAATGTGATTATAATAACAATATTTTATATGATTCTTGATTTTATCTTAAAATGATCGCTATTCAATTAATTTAACTTGATAATTTAATTTACCTTCCTGATTTTCCCAATTCCATTGATTTATCCTTTTATCATTTCTATATCCTGATGAGATTATATATTCATTATTCTCACCCGCAAATTTCAAGCAGCTGATCCCAAAATTATGGGTGCCTTCTGATAATGTAGATTTTATCATTTTGTTCCTTACCTCCCATACATATATAGAAGGTTGTGCGCATCTAAATAAAATTTTGGAATATTTGCGCAAATATTAAATAATTTTTATTTGTTTATTTTGCTGGATATAAATGTCCATCAATGATTACCTTTCCCCAGCACAAATATATTTCAAATCTGAAGATACTGATAATGCAGTCAAAGGATTATCTTTCGGAGATATAAACATCCTTTGTTTGGATTCGCCCAATTTATGCATCACCACAATGGAACCAGAGATATAGAATAAAATTGGATCCTGTTTTTTGTGTGTATCTTCATATAAATGAAACAGGGCATTAAAATTGCTTGAAAAACCAATCACTCTCCCCAAATGAATTTCATTGATGATCTTTCTGTTCTCCAATTCAACATGATTGGTTTTTTTGATCAAAATCTCTTTGTGATCCTTAAAATTTCTCCCCTTAGTTCTAATTATATGTTTTGCTTTGTTATTTGATCGAGAATTTTGCTTCATTCAATTTTTTATAAATTAAAATAATTTTTTTATATTCAGAAAAATTGGTTCATAATTAGTTATGTTTATCAGTAAATTTGGAATTATTTTATTTAAATAAAGAAATTGTTTTTATTTCTTATTATTATAAAAAAAAGAAATTATTTGTTTTCTTGTTGTGAAAGGTTGTTTTCTTTGGGAGGATTTTGATCATTATTAGTGTTATCATTGTTAGTATCATTATTGGTTTCGGTGGTATTAACATTGTTTTCGTTGTTAGTATTGTTTTCGTTGTTAGTGTTGTTACCTTCAGTGGAAGGAGGAAAGTAGATAGGAAGGAGTTTATCATAACAAACTTTCTCTTTGTCCAAAAAGGTGCAGAAGATGATTTTGTCGATTTTGTCTTTGTTGTCTCCTTCCTCTAACCACGCTCTTACAGTTTCACAAGCGACGTGGGAAGCGTTGTACAAAGGATACCCAAAAATACCTTTAAATAGTCAATATTTTTTTTAAATAATACAAAGTATCCAAAAATTATGAAGAAAAATGAAAAAAAAAAAAAAAATGATAATTAATGTTAATTCCAAATTTTACCGGTGGAGACTCCACACAAAGCAACAGATCTGATTCCAAATTCCTTACAAAGATTTAAAGCAGTTAAGTAACAATTTTTTAATAATTCAGGCTTTTCCCCAATAGGTCCGACTATTTATATTTAAAGTTGAATATTATATTAAATCGAAAGAATTTCATTTTTATAATTACCTGTATGAAGAACATATTTGCTTGGCAATTTATATCCTCTTGTGATTTTTGTATCTCCAGTATTTGCACCATTCAATGTGAGGCATTCTTTGTACAATCTGCTTCCAGAAGCACGATGGATACATCCATCAATTCCACCTCCACCCTATGATATTTAAACAAAATATTGAATTTGTATGTTTTTGGGTATTAAAAGAATTAATTCTTTAATTTTTACCAATAATCTTCCATTGGCTGCATTTAAAATTGCATCTATTTCCAATGTTGTGATATCTCCTTGCCATGTACATATCTTACCATTTAGTTCTTTATTTGGAATGAATGATGGCAATTTCACCAATGAAATGTCTGATAATTCTCTTTTTGTGGTATATTTGGTATTTATATCTTCAGTGGTCTTAATTTTCAATTTTTCTAAGGTCGTTTCATAAGAATCAATGTCTTCTAAAACAACAAATCTTTTTCCACATTTATATCTATCTCTCCTTTCATTGAGTGTCAATTTTTCCTCATTTTCCCACATCAATTTTTGTTGTTCATTAATATTCAATTCTTTTTTCTCTAATCAAAATATCAGATAAAGCAATATAGAATAAATTTATAATTGTCTTTACCATTGTTGTTATTTTCGTTATCCATATTAATTTGTTTGAAAAAGATTAGAGAGAATTTTTTATATTTTATATTCAATGAAGAAAAAGAATACATTTAATTAAAAAAAAAATAGTATCCAAAAACAAAAAAAAAAACCACAAAATCAAGAGAACAATACAATCTTAAAAATGAGTAATGAAGAAAGAGCAAACAAGGAAATGATGGAAGGAGAAAAAATTTTGAAAGCATTCCGTTTATTTGGAAATAAATTTGAAGATGCAGTTGAGCGTTTTGAAAAAGCTGCAAATCTTTATAAAATGGCAAAAGAATGTAAGTTTAATTTATATATATTTTTAATTGCAAATATTTTAAAATTTTTAAAATAGGGCAAAAGGCTGGTGATGCTTGGAAAAGAGTATCTGATTGTTATTTTGCATTGAAATCAGGACATGAAGCAGCTACCGCTTTAGTAGAGGTAATATAGTTTTTTTTTTTTTGAAGATTATTTATTAATATTTCCTGAAATAAATCAATATTAGGCATCCAAATGCTATCAAAAGGTAATAAGCAAATAATTTGAAGATATTTTCAATAATTAAATTTATTTATTTTTTTAAATTTGAAAACAAAAAGATTAATCCACAAGGTAAAAATAACAACCCATATTTTAATTTTGAAGACAATAATTAAATTTACATTTTATAATTCAAATAGAATCAATCAAAATGCTTTTGCATGCTATAGATTATTACTTAGAAGATGGAAAATTTTCAATTGCAGCAAGACATGTAAGAATATTTTTAATTTTGTTGTTTGATATCAAAAATAAAAAAATATTCTCAAATTCATTTTTCTGAATTTAATTTCTCTGTATCATTATATTTCCAATAAATTTTTTTCCAATACTATTTCAAATTCAAAATTTTTTTTTTTTATTTCAGCAAAAAGCTGTCGCTGAAATGTATGAAAACGAAGGAGATATCCAAAATGCTACTGAACATTATGAGAAGGCAGGAGAATTATATGATGGAGAGAATTCTGTCTCCTCTTCCAATGCTTGCAAATTGAAAGTTGCTGAATATTCCGCCCAATTAAATAATTTTGCAAAAGCTATCGAGATATATGAAAAGGTAGCCATTGCTAGTTTGGATAATAATCTTTTGAAATGGAGTGCAAAAGATTATTTTTTGGTAAAAAAATTTTTCTTTAAATTGGTTTGTTGAATATTATCATCCTATTTGGAAGATATTTTAAAATTTTTTTTTCCTTTCACTGATATAATATAAAATTATTGTTCAATAATTTAGATTCTTTTAAAATATGTTTCGATTTCAATAATTTTAATTTTAAATGTTTTTTTTTTCTTACATCCTTTTTTCCTTCAAACAGAGAGCTGGTATTTGCCATTTGTGCCTCGACGACATCGTCTCCGCCAAAAGAGCGCTCCAAAAATACAAGGACATCGACATCAATTTTGGTTCTCAAAGGGAATGCACCCTCTTGGAAAATATTATGGACGCTTACGAGAAGTATGATGTTGATGCTTTCACCAATGCTGTCCGTGAATACGATAGCATCAGCAAACTTGATTCTTGGAAGACCAACCTCCTTTTAAAAATCAAAACCAATATGAATCAAGAAGAGGAATTGTTCTAAGAATCTAAGGACTCTCTCCTTTTTATTTGTTCTTTAATTTAAGTATTTAAAACTTAAATCTTTTTTTTTGAAAATCTTTTTTTTTTTTGAAATGAAATAAATGTATTCAACTTAAAATGAGATCAAGTATTTATTTTCTTTGGAGATAAGAAGAAACAATCTTTTGAATGATAATGTAAGCAAGATATCTTGGAAATTTGATTCCAACCAACTCTTTTGAAGCAATTTTAAAAGAAATGACAAACTGAAAAATGATTTTTTTGATTTTTTCCGAAAAGAAACAATGATTTTCAACATTCCAAAGAGTACCATTAAAATAATGCTCGAAAATCTTTTCTATTAATTCCACAGAATCTTTTTGTATTTCAAATTTTCTCTTTAAAAGGATGAAGGGAGTCTGGGAGTTAATCTTTTCATAAAAAAAATTTCCACTATGAGAAAAAGACAAAATCAAAAAAGGCTCTAAAGTATGTTCTATTTCGCTAAAATTAATGTTGTTAACGAAATTGTAAAGAGAAGTATTTCCGTTCTCATCCTTTTCGTTCAAATCAAAGGGGTGTTTTTGGAGCATATATTGGAAACATTCAAAAGTTCCAATGGAAAGACAAAAAACTTTGAAGAGAGAAAATCCATGGGGATCAATCCACTTCAAATCATAGTTTTTATGTTCAACCAAGTATTTGAGAATTTCAAGTTTATTTCGATTTAAGAATACCAAATGATAATAAAATTCATTAATGTGAGGATGTTTGGCACTAAAATCGACATTTTCAAATTGGTTCAACAAAAATCGAACGACATCAACACAGGGATTAAATAAACAATCCAAAAAAGCAAATTTTTTTTCTTCTTCGTTTTCAAAAGTGCCATATTGTAGAAGATATTCAAGAACTTTCACATCTTTGTGTTCCGCAATTGCGTTTTTTAAAGGGGAGATGTTATGATGATTATTTAGGTTAATGTCTGATTTTTTTTCAACGAGATATTTAATTATTTCAAATTTTGTGTTATAAAGGCAGGCTTTATGAAGTGTAATCTCCCCAAACATATTCACTTGGCTCACATTACATTTTTTTTCGACCAAATAATCCAAATTTTCAAGATTACTATTTGCATAGCAGAACGATTGTAAAATGTTTTGGTGATCTTCTTTATCGCTCAAATCTAGAATATTCAATTCTTCAACGAAATATTTAATTATTTCCACATTTTTATTTCCGAAGGAGCATATGAAAGGAGATGAGCCACCATTATTTTTCCTAATGAAATCCATCTTTTTTTCGTTTATCAGATATTTAATCACTTCCAAACTTTGATTGTACTCGCATGCAAAATGTAATATCGAATTCCCAAAAAGATCAATATCCCCCACATTACAATCAAATTTTTTCAATATTTCTAATGGATATCCTCCGTCCATTTGAAATAAAAAGTGGAGAGGCGTATCTTCATTGTAATCCAATTCATTCATGCTACATTTGTATTCTACAAGAAATTTGATCTTTTCAATCTCATATTGTTTTTCTTTGTTCACAAATGCACAATGGAGGGGTGTCTTTGATTGAATTTCATCTGAATAATTAATTTTTTTTTTTTTTGAAAGCGACAAATATTATAAATTTCTAATTCAAATGCCTGAAGTACCTCTCAAATGGGATAAATCTCTCTTCTGCAAAACTTCCCTCAATGTTTTTTCCTCCCCAAAAAATAATTTGCAATTATTTTCATCTTCATTTTCTTGTAATTCAAGGAGGAATTTTAATTTATCGAATCCATATTCATTATCATCCTCATTTATCATCTTTCTTTAAAATCTCTCTTTAAAAAGATTTTATTTATCTATTTTTTTTTTTTTTCTTTTTAAGTGAAAATTGAATATTCAATTGAAATTTCATTTTTAAAATATAAATTAAAAATATAAATTTTTTAATTTCAATTTTCCAATAGCTTTATTAATACATAACCGTGGTACGCTTCATTTTCGACTAACTTTTTCACTTTATTATGTCCATCGTTTTTTATGTAACTTCCACCCCCTCCTGCATCACCAGCACAAGAGCAATAACAACCGCCACTGTAGCCTCCCTAGAGAATATCATAAATTAATAAAAAATTAAAATCAAAAAATAAATGAAAAATAAAAAAATAAAAAAAAAGAAAATGAAAAAAAAATTTAAAATTAAAAAATTAAAAACAAATGATTAAAAAAATTTAAAAAATGTTTTAAAGTACTCCAGCTCCATGGTGTCCTGTTAGTTTGTAACCACCACCACCAAAAGTTCTCTTTTGATCGTTGTCCTCACCTCG
>JAMYWO010000328.1:9184-27337 GCA_024220525.1 Cochliopodium minus | reverse complement strand
AAAATAAAAAATAAAAAATAAAAAATAAAAAATAAAAAATAAAAAATAAAAAATAAAAAATAAAAAATAAAAAATTAGTAATAAAATGAAAAATAAAATAAAAATATAAAAAATGTTGAAAAATATAATCAAAAATGTTAAAAAATTTAAAAATTTAAACATGAAAAAATTGTATCATAAAAGATAAAATAAATTTAAATTATGAAAAATAATAAATAATAAAAATATATAAAATCATAAATAAATAAAAATAAATATAAAAAAAAAATTTTGTTGTGTACCTTTGAGATTAGGATCAATCTTATTTTCGACCAAAAGAGAGATGGACTGAGGAGGAGTCTTGGGGTTTTTACAGGCGATGTGCAAGAAAGTGTTTCCCTCGCCATCAACCCAAGTGGGATCAGCTTTGGCCTCCAAGATGTGTTTGATGGATTCGGAGCAGAGGTTGTGGTCGCAGGCGTTTTGGAAGGGCGATTTTCCTTCGTATTCTTCTTTGAGGTTCGGGTCGGCTTTGTTTTCTAGGAGGCACAAGATTGATTCTGGCTTCAGATTTTTGTTGGCGCATGCGTAAAAGAATGGTGTTCTCCCAAACTTGTCTGTAAAAAATTAAAAAATTCGAATTTTTTATTTTATTAAATTTTTTTAAAATTTTTTTATTTTATTTTTTTTGTTTTTTAAATTAGTTTTTCGGTTTTGATTTTTGATTAATATTTTGACTTTATAATTTATTTTTATTTTTACTTTAAATTCATTTTATTTAAAAAAATTTTTTAAATGAAATTAATTTTTAAATATATTTTTATTATTTTTTATTTTAATTGGTATCATAAATTTTTTTTTTTTTTTTTTTACCTTTGGAATTAGGATCAGCTTTGTGCTCAATCAAAATTTTGATACTTTCAAGATCAAGTCTTTCATTTTTACAAGATTCGTGAAAGGGGCTGTACCCATAATTGTTTTTCGAGTTTGGATCTCCTTTGTGCTTAAGCAATAGTTGAAGTGTCTCAAACGACATTCTTTCTCCTCCACAGTTTAATTCGAGAGGGGTTCTTCCTTCATTATCTTTTTTATCAAAAACAAAATTAAAATGATCGAAAAATTTTGACGAAAAAATAGAAAACTAAAAATTAAATCGAAAAAAAATAAATTAAATCGAAAAAAAATAAAATTTTATCAGAAAAAACTTAATTTTAAAATTGTATAAATTTTTTTTTGCCTTTTGTGTTTGCAAGTCCTCCATTTTCAAGCAAGATATCTATTTAGAAAATTAGAAAAAAAAAATAGCATTGTTTTAAAAAGGAGTATTATTAATCAAATTTTTTTGGTCAAAATTTTTTTTTATTTATTTTTTTTGTTTATTTTAGTTTTTTTTTTTTATTTTTTTTATTTTTTTTTTTATTTTTTTTTTCATTTTTATTTCTCAATTTTATTTTTTTAATTGAAATCATTTTTACCAATGGACTCGGCATTTCCATAGAGACAAGAAATCTGCAAGGGGGTCTTGCCAAAAGTGTTCTTCAAGTTGGGATCAAGCTGGATGATCTTGACAAACTCCGAAGGCTCATAAAACTTGCGCAAGTTGGACTTTTCTTGGAGATAGTTCTCTATGTTTCCTTTACCCTTTACGTACTTGGAAATCGACACAACCACAAAATCTTCTATGCACGCGAACAAGTGCAATTTGGGAGGCAACTCGGTGAACCCCACGAAAGATGGCTCGTCTCCTATCGCAAACAATACTTCGCGTTTGTTTGTGTCGACCACCATTCCTAAAAACTGCTTTTCGTCTTTGAATCTCTTGACGGTTTTTACCTGTTTTTTTTTTTTTTATTTTAAGTGATTTTCTTCATTATTTTTATTTTTATTTTTATTTTTATTTTTATTTTTATTTTTATTTTTATTTTTATTTATTTTTATTTATTTTTATTTTTATTTTTATTTTTATTTTATTATTTTATTCTTAAATAATTTAAATAATTTAATTTTATTCTTTCTTAAAAAGATTAATTAATTTTTATTCTTTCTTTCATTTCATTTTATTTCAAAACCTTTTATTTTTTGTTTTTTATTTTTTAAATGATTAAACATATTTAATTATTTCTGTATTTTATTTATAAATTAAATTGACTTTTTTTTTTACAGCAGGATTCATTTTTGCTTCTTTGTTGCATATAGGTTTGTATCCAATAGCCCATGTGCTGTTGGCATTTCTTACACAATCATCATAATCAATGTTATCCAAGGTGGCCACTCCAAAAAATGAACCTCCAGACTATAATGATCAAAAAAAGAAATTGGATTAAATTTAGAAAAAAAAAGAAATTTTTTTCAAATTTCAAAATAAAGCAAAATTTTTTTTTTTTTTTGACCATATTATCAAAATGGAGCTCTATATAATGTACACCCTCCTCGAAACTTTGTTCAGAGACAATGCATGAAAATGGGGTTTGCTCTCCTAATTTAAAAAAAAATTTAGATTTTTTTTGGAACTGGGTTTATCACAAATACAATTGATAATATACTCATGTTAAACGAGGATATAAATAAAATTTTTGAAATTATATTCTTAAATTTTCTTTCAATTTTCAATTCATACTTGTATAGATCGATTTTCCATCCATGCTCACCCTGATGCCATCTCCCTTCAATTTTTTGCTCCATATGAGTTCGGGCCTTTCAGATTTTTGGTTCATTTTGGGTGAGATTATCTCATTTTCCATCACCTGTAACAAATTGATGTGATGATTCAAATTGGTTTAATTCATAAATACAATTATCCAAATAAAACTCAAATAAATTAAAAATGGAGATACAATATGATCATATTGAGATTATAAGTGCAAATATTTATAAATATATTTTTTACTGGTGGTGTGATTGATCCTGTTGGCTTTATATATTTCTCCAAATTTGGAGCTATATTTTTGATGAGCTCTTCATCTATCCCCCATTCTGATAATTTCCCCATGGTGATGCCCTTGAGGTGATCTTCTATGAGAATTCCATTCTCAACAAAAATTTCATATAATTTTTCATTGTCAATTTCATTATCTATTTGAAGGGAGATGATAAAATCCCAGATTTCTTGATATAATTTATCAATATTCATTTTACTTTTTTTTATTTTTTGTTTTTCAATTTTAATATATTATGAATGATGACAAAAAGAAGAAAATATCGGAGAGCAACTTCTTATGTGGAGAGGGCTTAGCGCCAATTTTACGCGCCACCATCTTTTTGTTTTTTTTTATGAGTAAGGAAGTCTTTAAAATTCAATGTGACACAAAGTTTAATTGTTGGAAAATGTTTCAGATCATACCTATAGAAATATAATTCATCGAATTGATAAAATAATATTTAATAGATAAGGTCATTTGATGGGAGATCTTGAAAAATACAATGGCCTGAGGATTATAGATTTCAAGAGAGAATCTATTCAGGCAAGTATACATATCATTGATTTGAGTTTTTATATATGTAAATGAAAATTGGAATAAAGAAATATTATGGTTAAGAAAATATTTTCCTAAAAATTATTATTATATATTTCTTTCATATTCATTTTATTCCTTATGCTCAAGATGAAGCACATCTGATAATTGCCATGTTTTTTTCCCTTCATATAGGTAATTGCATACGTGGAAGGATAATTATTAGATTCAATGAATTTAGAGCAATTGCTATAATTTTCCCATTTTGAAAGCAATAAAAAGATTTTTTGAGTAGATTCCAACACATATCCTTGATTATCTATGCGATAAGCTTTCACTATCTTTTCATTTGTAAAATTAAAATTGCATTTTACTGGTTTAAATACTGGCCAAATAGTTAAATTGATCGAGAAAATCTCTATATGTTCCAATCATAGAATTATATGTTTTTCTATTTTTTTCATAATCGATTTGAACTTTCATCTTTTTTTATTTTATTTATACATATTTGAAGACACAAAAAGAAATTTAAAAAAAATAAAAAGTAAATTCAAAATTCTAAAGATGTACTGAATCGTTGGCCATCAATAAATTCGTAATTGATGAAGAATTCTATGGTTATATTTCTCTCCCAGAAATGACTATTTTGGCAAAATACAAGGATAACAACATTATGGTGTTCTAAATTAAAATTCATTTTCTATGCCAAGTCAGTGGAGGTAGCACAACATTTCCAATGATGATTTTCGTGACCAAAAAACAAATGAAACTATAAAAATAAGCAGATAAAATGAAAATAACTCTTATACTCAAATTTGTAAGTTGGTTCTAATAAAGATACCAATGATATAAGAAAAAATGTGTTTGAATGAATAATTCCCATAAACATGAGAGATATAAACAGTTTTTTAGTTAAATTAAAAAAAAAATCTTGTTTTAAATATTGATACAAAAATATAATGTGTTCCAGAAAACTTATTTGAGTTTATATACAAATGATATTGTTCAAAATATTGAATTCAAAAACAAATGAATATGAAATTTTTTTTATTAAAACTTTATCGAGCAAACAGTAAAAACCAAGAATCGCATCGAAATTAAATCAAAAAATAAAATATTTTTCTTTCTAATTAAGATATGTTATTCTCGGGCATAATGAGCACCTCCAAAATTTTTTATTTACAATTTTTGTGAATATTGGAAATAAATTCAAAAATTTTGTGGAAAATGATATAAAACAGAACTCAAATTTGATGAAAAGAAATTTCGAATAATTGAAGATTTTCCCAAGAATCTCATTAATGTCTTCGTGGCTCCAACTACTAGTGTACAAAAATCCATACAATTTTGACTCAACATTGAGGGTACATGGAAAAGGAGGAATTTGTAACAATTTGAGGGAGTAAATTTACAGTATTCAAAATTTTATAGAAACCCCTTCAAACACCTCCATCAACAAAACCCTTACTGCGTTCACCCAACGCACCACACAATAGTACTGAAAAGGAGGTGAGGTGTCGGAAAAAAAACTACTACCTCCCCTGCCCCTGTCCTATAGGTAAAATAAAAAAACTTGGTTATTTTAATTTATTTTTATGTTCTTCAATTTTATTGATCCATAAATTTCTGTCTTCATTGTTCTTTGTTGAAACCAAGATTTCTTTCTTCTGGTAAGACAGCTTGAAAATGTATTGCCTAACTTTATCCTCGCTTTTGGAAATGGCAGTATCTTTGAGATAAAAGGTGGATTTAAGAGTATCAGTCTTCACTTTGTAAAAAGAAATGCAAAAGTCTGAAAGGACAACTTTATAAGTTTTCCATTGAGATCTGATCACTTTTTTAATTCTTAATTCAAGAAAATCTTTAAGAATTTCGTTTATAAATATTTCAGAGTCTTTTGATAACGGAGAAAAGCCGTTTTTGTTGGAGCTTATTTTTTTGTTGGTGTCTTGCAAGAGAGATTTGTCAGAAATGAAAAGAGAATCACTGATGAGAAAGGTGTTTTTAGATCTCATTTTCTCATAGACAACATCCTCAGAAAAGATCGAAAACAATCTTTGATTGATCTTCACATTTATGTTTGTTGAAATCAAGCAAATGTCTCTCTCGGTCAATTTATTCAAATAACCTTTAAAAATTAAGTGAAAATGAATAAATGAATGTAATAAAAGGTTTTTACGTATGGGTTTTTTTTCGAACAAATCAAAAATTCGGTAGTAATTTTTTGTGAAATTGATGGCAATCAATATTTCTTTGTTTTCACTTCCTATCCCTTCAATAGGTTTGACTGTTTTAAATTCAAGATCAGAGAAGGCTATGTGTAAAAAAAAAAGATTATTAAATAAACAAATAATAATATAATGTGTTTTCCAAACCTAAAGAAATATGTTCTTTAGGAGGCAAAGATAGATGAAGTACGACTATTAAAGAATCAAACGAAGAAAAAGGATCAGTAGCAAGGGAAATTTTCTGGCTCGAGTTGATGACAAATTTGGAACTGTAGGACAAAACATTGGACATGGAAGGAGAAGAAATAAATAAGTTGCTGAACGAATGAGAATTGCTCTTTTTTAAGCTGATCAACCTTTGTGAGTCGTTCGAGTACAAGTTGGGCAAAGAAACAGAAAGCAAAGAGTTAGTGGGCAGAGTGTTGTTAAACTGAATTTTGGCGTTTTTGATGTAAGCCACATGAAAGTGATCGCCTATTTTGGAAATGGAGACAAAAAAGCGGATATTTTGACTTTCTTTAAAGTCCAATGCGACTTCGTTTATTTCCTTGGTGATCACAGATGCGACGAAGCAGACTCCTTTGTAGAGATCCACAATCATCATTATTTCCTGCTCAAACTCGAAAACGGACTTTTCCCAAACTATTTGTTGAATCTCGGCGGAACAAAATCCTGTTTATTCAAATTTCCAAAAAAAAAATTTATCAGTTTAATTTTTAAAACAAAATTTATTTTGATTAAAAAAAAATTTACCAAACTTTATGGGATTATTCTGACAAGATTTATAAAATATCCTGAAAACTATTCTCTCTCCAAATTTTTCACTGTCAGATTTAATGAAATAATTCTTGGAAAAGAGAGTGAGGTAATCATGTGTGTTGAGTTTCTGAACAAAGGAATTGTTGCAAGTGAAAGAAAATGAATTGGAAATGTTTTGGTCCAAAGTGTGAAACTGGAAAATATGATTAGGGTAATAATCCATTATCTCACAAAAATCTCCGGAATTTGAGAAGCCCACAAAGAATCTCAAAGAAAGAGAAACATCCAAAAAATGAATAGGTGTCTTGTAAGTAATCTCGGGTTTATCTTTATGGTAAATCACTAAATATTGGGAATAATAATCCAAGTGTATGACCAAGTGCTGCTCGAGAGGTCCTCCAAACTTGAAAGCAGCATTTTGTTTGGGGTTTTCATTGAAGATAGTTTCGATCAAGTTGCTTTCACCTGTTCCTTGTAGTTTAAAGGTACCTGTAAGACCGCTGTTGTGTCTCAACTGATTAAATCTAATCCAATCTGAAAAGTTTCCTTCACAAAAACCTAAAACTGTTAAACAAAATAATAAAAGAAATGTAAGAAATTTTACCGATGTAGGAAGAAGATGGATTGGATAGTAATAATTTGAGATGTATTATATAGTTTCCAGGGAATCTGAGTAGATTCGTTCCAATGGGAGATGGATTGCGAATTTCAGAATCTTTGTACTCTACCCTCTTGTTGTCGTTGGTCATAAAAAAAGGAGAAGTGTCGTCCAATACGAGGGATACAAGAGACTGAGATAAATAGATGTTGCTGACAGATTTTGGTGTGGATTGAGTTCCATGATTAATGAAGGACAGATGAAAAGGAGACGACAATTTGTTCTCCAAAATACTCCTTTGAATTTTCTTTCTTAATAATCCGATATTATCATTGAGACGAGGAACGAAAAAAGTGGAGGTCACCCTGAACTTTTTGAAAAAGTCCGTCTTTTCATCGAACTTTTTGGAATAATCAAGAACAAACTCAATGCATTGTTCAAGGGTCAACCTCTCGCTTACCTCTGTTTTGGACATTTTGTAAGTGAATTCAATAAGAGTTGAGGAAAAGGTTTTTAAGCCTATATTGCTGAGAGTAGTTCCAAAAGTCAATCCCAAAGAGTAGATGTCACTCCAATAACTTTCCTTCTCCGTGTTTTTTTCTTCGGGCGAGTAAGGAGGCGAAATTGTGTGAATCCTTTTGTTGTGGGGGATGTCGACGGAGCAGGTGGATCCAAAATCGATGAGGATGTAATAAAAGAGGGAATCTTTCTTGAAGAACATGAGATTGTCTGGCTTGATATCTCTGTGCATCAATCCCACTTCATGCATCTTTTTGAGCTCGCTCAATACCATCAACATCATTCTTATCACTTCCAATTCCTTTTCGAAATCAGATGATTTGTTCTCCACAGCATCCAGGAAATGGGTTAAATCTTTGCCATCTATCCACTCCATTATGATGTATTTGCACGTGCTATTTCTTGAGGTATCATCTAATGTGCAGATGTATCTGGAAGAGCACAGATCAGGCACCTTCTCTTCGATCATCTTGAGGATTTCTATCTCGCTCTTCCATTCTTCAATGTGTTTATCATCTATCCTTTCTTTGATGGCCACATGTATGGATGTTGGGACATGCAATCCACTGAATATTCTTCCAAAACCTGAATCATTTAAATTTTTAAAAATTCATCAAACAATGTTTTGAATATTTTTTTTAAAATTTTTTTTATTTTTAATTTTTAATTTTTAATTTTATTGATTATATTTATTTTTTTACCTCCTTGTGCTATTGTCTTTATCACTCCAAACTGATTTTCGATCAAAAAATTAATATTACAAAATTTACACTCTTTAACGCCTTCCTTCAAAAGAACAGAAAGACCACAATAAACACAATCGAACTATTTTTGAACATTAATAAAAAAAATTTTAAAAATTAAAATTAGAATATTGAACAAAAATTTAAAGTTTAAAAAGAATAGAATCAAAAATAAAACAAAAGACAAAAATGAAAAATAAAAAATAATAATAATTTTTTTTTTACTTTTAAAACTTCATTAACTTCATCTCCTTCTTTGCTCTTGTCAACTTTCTTGAATCGAACTTCGAAGAAAAATTCTTTGTTATTCTCGTTGATAAAGTTTGCACGGTTGGAAATGGGCTCAATGTCAGAATTCATCCACTTGTTAACAAACTCCTCAATGGTCTTTGTAATTGGACCCACAAAAAACTGAGGGTTCTGATCTGTTTTTATTTTGATGATTATTTTGTTCTTGAACGTTTCGTTGGTTGTTGAGACATCTTCTTTCAACTTTTTGTTGTCTGTGCTCTTTTGAATCTGGTCTTCTTCGGTGTTCTCGAGAAACTCCAGTTCGATCAACGAATGGACTGTGTCATCACCGTTACCAATGAAAAAAATCAGACCTTAAGACGGAATTAAAAATGTGAAAAAAATGAAGAAAATTGAAAAAAAAAAAATAATTAAAATAATTAAAAATTAAAAATAAAATAAAATAAATAAAAAATAAAAAATAAAAAATAAAAAATAAAAAATAAAAAATAAAAATCAACAACAATAAAAAAAGCAATACCATCTTTCCAATAAATTTCGGATATCATTTTCATAGATTGCTCTTTTTCAAGGCAACATTTCCTCAGTTTAATAAATAATAGTTTCCAGATCGAAGAGGGTCTAAAAGGCAAAAAATACTTCAAAGCCCACTCCTTCTTTCGAACGAAACTGGCGTATTCATTATTTTGACCAAGAACTATGTGCATAGGTCTTTTGTTTGGGAAGAGCAAAGGAACCAAATAGTTTTGTTTTCTGTATGCATACTTGTTTTTATCAAACTGCTGCCTTCCTTCAATCAAGAGAAAGTCGAACCTAAAACAAATTTTTTTTAAAGTAAAAAAAGTTATGAATATTAAAATTTTCTGACCTCACTAACATTTGTTCTAAAAATAGACTTTTCTCATAATTCATCTCTCCAAGAATGTTTTCAATGATAAAACCGAGGATTTCTTGGTTGATGGTGTAGAACATTTGAGACAAATTAAATTTGTTGTTGCCTTCTTTGTTGAGTAGAGTCTCCAAAATATTCTTTCCAAAAGTATTTTCCTCTTTCCTCAGCTGCATTTCTATGTATTCGATGTGATCAAGTAAAGAACCAAAACTCAGTTTGTCCACATTAGATTTACTTTTGAGATCATCGTCGTACCATATATCAGCGACATAATGTTTCCAGCAATCCCCCTTTACTTCGATCAGGATGTACTTAAGATAGTTCAAAAGTTGGAAGAAAGGTTCCTCTTTCCTATTATTTTCAAGAATCTCTTCTTGTTTTTCATTGATATCCTTTTCAGAGAATTCTTCTGCTTGTTCAACTTCATAATCTGAAGATAAATCAAGCATGTACTCATATATTTCCTCTATTAATTCTTCTAGCTTCTTCCTTCCACGGTCAACCAAAACTTTTATCACTAAGATTTGAAAAAAGATAAAATTTAACTTTTAAAATCAAAGATTAAAAATTTAACCATTGTTAAACCAAATAGGGTGAAAAATGATAAAATTTTTTAAAAGAGGATCATTAAAGTATATTATGAGTCCCAACTTGTGCAAATCAACCAAGATGTTTTCCAAGTTATCAATGCATTCTATCAATTCCAACTTTTCCAATTTTTCTTTTTTGTTGCATTCTTTTGAAAGCTCATTTTTTAATTGTTGGACATTAATGAAAGGAACAAAACACTCTTCTTCGAACTTTTCTTTGATCTTCTCTTGGTTATCAATACTCACATTTTTATTGTTTATGATATCAAGAACTTTAGGGTGAGATGATTCATCTTCTTTGGGCAGGTAAGAATAGAGCTTCCAATCAAATATGTAATGAGAATGAAACTTATTTCCGCAAGCAGTAAAGCCAACCCAACAATCCTCGCTAAATATTTTTTGTAAGTTTATTTTGGTAGATAAAGAGCAATCATCCTTGTTGTCGAAATAGATCTCGAAGTAGGTATTCTCGGGGTTGTAAAAAATGTCCACAAGATGCTCCTTTCCATCGTTTAATTGAGGTATGTTGAACGATATTCCAAGATCACATTTGGTGTGATTACTAGTGCACTCTTTATCGTCTCCAGTCATGAAAGCAACATGATTATCGTTGGTGTCTCTCGAGATAAAATTCTCGTTGGTATCAAATTCCAGAACCAAACAGTTTTTAAGACCAGAGTATCCAATTCCTCTTCCTAATTTAAAGTAAAGTTAAATAATGAAATTACCAAAAATTTTGCAAGTTTTTTTGTTTTTACCTTTTGCTCCTAGGGACTTTGATCCTTCTGAGTTATTCCTAATGTAATGAGGGATATTAATTGAAAAATTTTTAAAAAATTAAATTAAGCTACTGTAAGACAAAAGCAAATCCTTCACCTCCTTTATTTGGGATTTTGAATTTGAAGTGACAAGAAAATCCACTCTGTAGATTCACTTTTTTGTTGTACCATATTGCACCGGCTTGCGAAAAGAAAGAAGAAGATAAAAGCAAAGCTTTTTCTTCAAACACTGAAGTCCCAACACATTGGAAATCGTTAGGATTTATCTCCTCACTCAAATTAATAATTTCATGGCTATTGAAAAATATTTTCATATATACTTTAGCTTTGGACATCTTTTCCTTGTTCTTTTTGTCTTTGAAATCATTGTCCTTCTTCTTGATTCTTTCTAGAAAAATCTTCTTGTTCGAGAGTTGTTCAATTTTCTCGTTAACTATTTTGTGGGTAAGTTTGGTGGAGACAGAGTACTTTTTGTTGTCATCATACTTCTCAGACAAAACTTTGAAGAGCTCTTCTATTCCTGTAGAATTGAGTTGTCTATTCTTCAAATGGTGAAAATATAATTGTTTCTTTTTTTCTCTTTCTGGGTGGCATGGATTACAATAAAGCGGATATTTATTTTCGGATGATTCTTTGTACTTTAGTTTTAGCTTTTCAAAATTGATATCAGGGAACATGTGGAAATTTAACTTGATGTTGTTTTCAATAATAGTACGTTGTATTTCTTGTTTTAAATATTTTTTTAGAAAAAAAGTTAATTTAAACTCTTATAAATCTACCTTCATTTCTTTTATCAATCTTTGAAATTATTTTGAGTAACTTTTCTTTTTCTTTTGGGCTATTGGGAATTTTCTTTTCGAGTTTGTCTATCTTTGTTCCTATCAAAAGGACTGGAGTTTTTGGTCCTATTTTTGTTTGGAGGAAATAAAACCTGGCATATTTAAGATAAAAAATAAAAATTAAAAAAAAAAATAGTACCAGTACAAGAGTTTGTTTTTGGAGATCAAATCTTTTCTCTTAATAGACAAATCAAACACCAGAAGATATAAACACTCTTTAATTTAGGATATTGATTTTTGAGAAATATTAATATTTGATTGAAAACATATTACCTTGATCAAAAAAAAATCTTTAAAAAATTAGATTAAAAAAATTAAATTAAAAATTTTTTTTTACATGTGACCAAGATGATACCTAATAAATTTTTGTTATCTTTCAAATGAAAAGAAATTTTAAGATTTTTTTTTACTCTTCATGTCCCGCAAAATCCCAAAGAGAAAAGGTTACTGAACTATTATTGTTGGTGTTAACTTTCACAAATTTCTCTATGTCAACACCATGTGTCATCATTTTCTCTTTTTTGTTTTTTTGAACTACTTCGAAAGCATCTTCATTCAATTCCTCATCCACAGAACCAACCAATCTTCTTTTGAGAGATGTTTTTCCAACATTTTCACATCCGACTTTAATTAATGTTAAAATTATAAAATGATGAACTGATTAATTTAGTACCTATCATGATCCTTATTCCTTCAAAAGTTCTTTGTTTTTTGTTTGGAATCAAATTCCCTTTGTTGTCATGCTCAACAAAATATTCCCTGTTTTTCAACGTCAAAATTCCTTTTCCTGATCTCCTCTTTTTATTAAAATCAAATTCCCCTATGTACATCTCCTGCAAATCCTTGCATTTCATCAGTATTTTTCCTTTCAATGGTATCGTTTCTAATAACTCTCCTTTAATATTTAAGCTTAAATGTTAATTAAAGTAAAAAATCAAATTATCAAACACACAGATTTAAATAAAAAAAATAATATTATTTTTACCTCTACATTTCCAAAAATGATTCTCATTATCCTTCCAATAAAACATTCCAGTTCCCGTAAACTCCTTACCATTCCTCCACTCCCCATCCCACACTACCTTGTTTTTAGTGTCAAATTTTTTCCCCTTTCCTTCAATCACAGAACCGTCTTCCTCAAAATCTCCTATTACAAAATTTTTTTTATTATTTTTTTTATTCTTTTTTTTTTTTTTGAAGATACCTTCAACAAGACATATGATGTTTCCTCTATTATCAAAACTTTTTTTAACTTTAGTTTTTATAATGTCTTCTTTGGTATCCCTAAACTTTGATTTTCCATACTTCATCACTTCTATTTCTGCAACTATTATCAAATCTCTCTTTGTGAGATATTTCCCTTCAATTTTGGATTCATAATCTATATATTCCTCATTGTTGAGGAACAATCGCTTTATTTTTAAGTTGTTGGCTTGATAATCGTTGATAAAAAAATCCCTCTTTTTTTCTTTTATTTTTGAAATTAATGTCTCCAGTATATTCTCCTTTATCACCAATTTTTCATTAACTTTTATCTCCAATTTTTTCTCATGTTCCTCATCTTCAATTTTCTTTGAATCATTATAAGATACACAATATTATAATATTGAATTTATCTTTTACCAAACTGATATATGATGATGAATCTAAGTATTTTGTTTTGAATTTCTCTGAATCCAAATGTTTCGAAACCCTTTCCTCTGCCCTTTCTTTGTTCGATTTGTTTTCCTTGCACAATTGATTTATTTCACCTCTTATTTTATCATATGTCTCATCTAGTCCTATCTCGGTGATATTGCTGTTGATTAGTATAGAATCCAAAACATATTGATATCCTTTTTCTGTTATATTATTCTTTTCCAAATATATTTTCTTCAATCCATTATTTGCTTTTAAAGAATTTGCAATGAATGATACTCCATTATCATCAATGTAATTCTCTTTGAGATATAAATTCTTCAATGTATTATTCTCAATCAAAAATTCTGAAATTAATTTCGCACCATCATTATTTATTTCATTTGTATTGAGAAATAAGGAATCTATCTTTTTGTAAAGCAAAGATTTCAAAATGATTTTAAGATTTTCTGGGCTTATTTTTGTTCTTTCAAGTGATATTTCCCTAATATTGGAATTACTCAATAATGCTTCAGATATACTCTTATATTCTTTCATTCTAAGATTCTGATCATCCAAATTTAATACTCCTTTTTTGGTATCTATCACATCCTGATAAAAATCTTTGATCTCATTCAAATCCATTTTAATCGAAAGATTAATTTTTTATTTTTCATAAATTATAAGATAAAAAAATACAAAGAAATCTCAATTCCAATACATATAATTGACCTCGAATTATAAATCACACATTGAACTGATACCATTTGATTGAGTGAATTTTTTTATTTAAAGTCAAATCGATTTAAAATTAATAAAATATTATTTTTATATGTTGGCTTACCTCTATCCAAAATTAAAATTTTAATTTTCTACACATTCGATTGATTCAACTGTTCTTAATCTAATTTAAACAATTTTGTTAACCCATTGAGTTTATAAAAAAGAGAATTAAAAAAAAATGAATAAAAGGATTATTATATTTCTTTTTATATTCCTTTTTTCATTTTCAATAAATGGATCAGAAATACGCGACCCCAAATCCTTGAGATGCAAAGAATTAGAAAGATTAAATATGGATCATTTCAAAATATCAAATTTAATGAATTTATGCGACAAAGATTCAAAAGGATATGTAACTTTATAAACATCTTATTTAACTATAATAATTATATTGATATTGTTCCAAAAGTCAGAAGTTACAGCTTTGAAAGATCACGAAAATTATTTGATGTTGCCATTCGAACATCATGAAGATTCTCATTCACCAATTTCTAATTTACAATTTAAGCTTTCGTTCAATAATATAAATGAAAAATCATTAAACATTAAATTAAAGGTAAATAATAAAGTCAATAATCTATATAAAACATTATGCATGTGTTACCTTTTGTTATACTCAAAACAAAATTTTCAATTTAGAATGTGCATTTCATTTGTTCAAGTCATAGCGTTAGAAATGATGATATCTGTGGGATAGGAAGAGATAAAACAGATTGTGAATTTTTCCAGAATTCAACCCATTGTACTCACGATAAGGAAGGAATCAATGTGAGGATGGAATTGGAAGGCTTGAAAGGAGGAGAGAAACTGCATATCCATTCCCCAAGATTGAATGTGGGATACGAAAAGGCAGCATCAGATCCCATCCAAATGCAATTGGGAAGATCAATATATCAAAGGGTAGTATTCGATTGTTCCCTTCTAAATTCTTGCAATGGGAATGGGCAATGTGTAGGTGAAGAGAATTTTTTTTATATTTTTTTAATATTTAAATTAATTTATTAATGTCCCGATAATTTGTCAGCTGATAATCAATGCAAATGTAATATTGGATATACGAACTCAGATTGTTCTACTTTTGATTGTGCTGTAATTGGAGATTGCAATAAAAATGGAAATTGTGTTGGTAAATTAATAAAAAAAATTCAAACAAAATTTGATTAAAAATTCAAAAGGACCAAATCAATGTGCATGCAATTCTGGATATGCAGGTAAAATAATAACATTTCTATTTTAAATATTTTAAAATCCTATATTCCTTTTAAAAAAAGGTTTTGATTGTTCTAATTTTGATTGCTCACAAGTGAGATATTGCAGTGGTAGAGGAATTTGCACAGGTTTAATAAAAAAATTTTTTAATACATATATGGACACTATATGAAAATAACAAAATTGATATCATCAATTTATCAATGTTTGAAAAAATTTAATCAAGTATATTATGATATAAATAGATTCTTTTAATTCTGAATCATTTAATTATTTTCTTTCAAAAATATCTTTATACTCAATAATATTTCTTACATAAAGGTATCAATCAATGTAATTGCACAACTGGTTATGGTGTATGATTTTGTTTTTTTTTTTTGTGTTCCAAATTATTTAAAAAACCAAATTTTTTCCAGGGAAACGACTGTTCAAGTTACGATTGCTCTTCTCTAAATGGTTGCGGCAGCCATAAAGGTAGTGGAGAATGTAATGGGCCAAATGTTTGTCATTGTTTTCCAGGTTACAAAGGAGATGATTGCAGTACTCCTGACTGTTCCGAAATAGGTGATTGTCAGAATGGTGGATCATGCACAGGTAAGTTTTATTTTAAAAATATTAATTTATTTTTTATTTAAATTATCCAGAAAATATTTTCTGATTGCTTTTAATATTTAATCTTACTTATTAGTTTTTTTTCTAATTGCTTTTGATATTAATAAGTATTAGTTTTTGGATTTATCTAAAAAAATTCAATTTTTTTTTTTTTAAAGCTGCAAGAGTATGTACTTGTGTCAACTTGTACAAAGGCGTAAATTGCGGCGATTACGATTGTTCTGGAGTAAAATTTTGCAGTGGTAACGGCGAGTGTAATGGTAATATTTTTTTTTTTCTCAGACTAATTCTTTTCACATGATAATTTAATAACAAAATATCACAATCAATTTATCCAAATGTCATTTAAACTTTATTTTTTATTGAAGCACCAAACAATTGTACATGCACGGATAATTATTCAGGTCCCACTTGTAGTGATTTCAATTGTCTGAATCGTGCGAATTGCAGCGGAAATGGAATCTGTACTGGTAAACTAATTCAAATTTATGAAAGAGTTAAATTACAAATATTATTTTAAATTTTATATATATTTTCATCTTTTAAAGATTTAATTTAATTTGATTTGTTTTCTTAAAAAAAAAACCCCTAGGACCTGATGTGTGCCAATGTTGTGATGGATACAAAGGAATAAATTGCCAAGAGTTCGACTGTTCTTCTGTAGGTAATTGTACCTCCCCCGCTAATGGAGAATGTGTTGGTAAAGAATTTTAGAAAAAAATAATAAAAAAATAAAAAAATAAAAATAAAAAAATAAAAATAAAGTCATGTTTAAAAATGAATTATTTTTTTTTTTCAAAATTCAAATAAAAAAATAAAGGTCCTAAAAAATGTGGTTGTAAATCCGGATGGACAGGAAACGAATGTAACGTCAAGGTGAAAGTGGCGAACATCGGGCTGGGCGTAGGACTCGGGGTAGGGCTGGGGGTACCCGTCATTTTGCTGATCATCTTCCTCATTTTCCTCGGCACTTTGAAAGCTTTGAACAACGATCCAACCCTCACCAAACCGGACTTTCAAGATATCATCTTTTCCCCTGTTTACAAGGAGACTTACGCTACTAAGAACTTTGAGGATGATCTCAGGGTCCTCAAGCATGATCTCACCAAACACTTGGGTCTCGTCAATTTGATGACCCCTTTTGTCACCAAGAAAAAGCAGATTGATGACTTTCCTAAGAATTTAGGTTACATCCTTCAAGGTATATTTCACTTTTTTTTTTTTGAACAATTTTTTTTTTTTTGATCAATTTTTTTAAAAATTTTTCAACTGTTTAATTATTAAAAAAACATATTTATTAAATTAATCTACCATTTTATTATTTGATTAAATTTTAATTTATTTTAATTTATCATCATTTTAATTTATCATTATTTTTTTTAAATATTAACAACTTTTCTTCATTTTTATTTTTATTATTTTCATTCCTTTTAGGTGATCCAATTTTTGTGGATCTGGTCGAAATTTGGATTCCCCCTGAAATTGCCAACACAAAGCGTAAAGAAAATTTGTTCAAGCTCAACACCATGGCAACAAACATCTTCGAGTCGTTCGTAAAACTCAATGGTAAGCTCATATCATTTTTTTAATTTTTTTTTTTGTTTTTTTAAAAGAGATCTTAGTTTTTTAAATTAAAAATTTTTGGTTCATTCTATTTTTTATTAACTTTTTACATTTGATATTTTTTTATTGAATCGAAATGTTTTTTTAAATTTACATTTGGCACATAAATTAACATTTTATTTCAAAAAACATCCATTTTCATTTTTTTTTATTCTTTATATTAAAACATTTTTATATTCATTTTTTTATTTTTTTTTTTTAAAACATTTTTTGTTCATTTTTTTTGTTTCATTTTCTTTTTTTATTCATTCATTTTTGATACATTTTTTTTTTTTTATTTTTTTTCAATACATTTTTTTCCCTAATTAGCGCTTTATTATCTCTGGTGGGTCTGCGCCATCATCGTAGACGACATCATCACTAAAAACGAGAGAAAGGACAACGGATCCAAAAACTATAAAGACTTGGATCTCGAGATGATCAAGATGGACAAGATGGACACCAACTCCTTCATGACGGAAGACAATGAGGAGCAGTATATCAAGTCCAACAATTACCAGTTTCTTCTCTACTTGAACCAGATCGAGAGGAGAATCAAGAACTCTGTTGGTGTCATTCCTCATAACTTGAAAAGAATTTTAAAGGTTTTTATTTATTTATTTATTTATTTATTTATTATTTATTATTTATTATTTATTATTTATTATTTATTATTTATTATTTATTATTTATTATTTAT
>JAMYWO010000327.1:20761-40164 GCA_024220525.1 Cochliopodium minus | reverse complement strand
AATAGAAAGAATTGGCAAATGATCACTTGGATGAACACTATTTGGGATTCCATTTTTACTTTTATTCTCACTCTCATTGTTGAAAATCTTGGAGGATTGAAAATTTTTTTCCCATTCTTCAGGTCCATCTTCATTTTGTAAACTTTCAACAGAAGGTAATTCCAAAAGTTTTAAAACTTCAAATGAAAAAGAATTATAAAAAATAAAATCAATTGTTATATTTCTTTTAAAATTAAATGTTGTAAAATCTGGTTCAAAACTTTCTCCACTCTCTATCTCCAAGAAATTCTTGAAAACCTTTTCTCTATCCAAAGAAATAGACTTGTAAATATCATAACAACTTCTCATCTTTATTTTGTTCTCTTCTCCAAATTTCTCCAAAACATACTCATAAATTTTACTGTTCGGAGTATTATTGAAATCACCACAAATGATCAAAGGAATTTTGTTGTCAAATTTTGTTTCTTTCTCTTTTTTGTTTTTGTTGTAAAATGGAAACCCAAATTTAGAATTGATTTCGTTGATAAACAAACATACGGTTTCGTTAAATTCTTTCAATTCGCGCAATTGATCTTCAATTTTTTGAACATTCCAATATAAATGAGTATTTCCAACAAAATAAATTCTGTTGTTATCTATCTTTCTCAGTGCCAAGATCAATCCCAATCTATCATGTTCATCCGCTTTCATTTATAACGTTAATTTAAATGATATTTATTTAAAGATAATTAAAAAGTTAAAGAAGGAGGAAGATATTTACAATATACAACTGTTTTTTCATCAATCAATTCCCATTTTCTTTCATTATAGAAAATCGCACATCCATCTTCTTTGAATCTTCCTTTTTTTGTTTATTTTGAAAAATAAAAAGGGAATTTATAAATTTTATAAAGGTGATGAGATGATTGATTGAACAATTGATGAAATAATTTGGGGTATTTTGAAATATCATTGTTTTATATATTGTGAATAAAATAATATTGAGTATTTTCTTTTTATACCTGACCATGAAGAAATATGAAGAGATGGTCTTTTTGAATAGACAGATTGCAATCCAATTTTTGAAAAGTTTTTTTGGAAATAACTCCAATAATCATTGCATTCTTCAAAACAAACAAAATCAGGCAAATCAGGCTTCAAAATGTTCACAACTTGTTGATAAATCTTTTCTCTTCTTGATTCCCAACAAAGTATTTCTTCTTTGACATAAGGGAAATGTTCTTTGCTTGCTAAATTACCTGCAAGAATATTATACTGCATCACTGAAATTATTTCACATTTGGTATCAATATTATTGTTTTGTGTTGAATTTTCTGTTTTTACTTCAAGAAAATTGAATTCCTTTTTCTTCTCCATTTCTCCCTTTTATTTTTTTATTTTTTTTAATCTTTTATGAATTTATCAAAAGAGATATAGAATCAACTTTGTAAACTTGGTAAACTAGATATTTGAAGATTGAAAAATAACACTTGTTTTCCTTTTCAAATTTTTTATTTTTTTTGAAATAAAAATTAAATAAATAAAATAAAAATAAAAATGAAATACTACCACTTTTCTCTGCGATAATCTTCATTTATGGATTGATGTTTTTGTATGTATTTTTGCCATCCAACAACAACAATATCACTTTCCTTAGAGAAGATTCAAGCAAAAGATTTAATCAAAAATATTATAAAAAAAATGAAAGCATCAAATATCTTTGAATTTATGAGGATTATTTCAAATTTGAAAAAGACCAAAAGGAAGGGATGGGTATTGAGAGGAATAAATCAATGTGAATCAATCTCTGGTAAAAATAAGTTCAAATAATTAACTTTATCCCAATTAAAATTTGAAAAGATCACATGTATTCTATGGCAATGATGACATTTTTCATCCAAAATGAAGAAAATATTGATAAAAATAAAATGATGAAAATGGCACTTGGTAAATATCAAAACTTTGTAATATAAATAATATTTTTACGATATATATAATATAGTTCATGATTTACAAGAAAGCATTTGTGGGGTAAATTTTATAAATCAACAAATTCCCCATAAAGATATAAATCATTATATGATTGAATCAGGATAAATTTATTCCATAATCATTTTCTCTTTAAAATTATCATCCAACATATTTTCGTTGAATAATTATTTTATACATTAAATTTAGGATATAACTCCGAAAGATAATATAAGCAAAGAAGAAAAGCATAAAATTGAAGAGAAAGCAATGAAGGAAATATGTGAAAAAATTCCACAAGATATATCAAACGAAATCTACAGTTTATGGCAAGAATACGAAGATGCAAAAACAAGAGAAGCTTTGTTGGTTAAAGATTTGGACAAAATAGAGATGTTGTATCAGGCATACAACTATGAAATAGAACATAGCAAAGATTTAAGTGAATTTTTTGAAACAACGAAAGATAAAATACAAACTCCCCAAATTAAAGAATGGTTGCAGTTCTTGATTCTTCAAAGATCCAAAGAAGATAAAAAATAGGCTTTTTAATAAAAATTATTTATTCTTTTCTTTATAAAATTTATTTTTTCAACATTCATAATTTGAAATCAAATTTCTTGAACAATCTTATCTCTTCATGATTTTTATCAGTCAAAGTTATGAAATTTTGTTCACTTTTAAAATTTATTTTTTTTTAAATAACATTTGAATAAATATAGATGGGTAAATCACTTTCCATTTTTGTTGCCAATCAATATAAATAATTTCATAATTCCTTCAAAACTTTGGAAAGGAAAATTAAAAAAAAAAAATATAAAAAAAAGAGAAAATCATTTTCAAATCATTTGGATGCAAGAATTGGTCGAAAGTGAAGAAATTATAATTGGTATCATTTCCCAAAATTAATGGTATTATTAAAATTATAAAAAAAAAAAAAATTGTTTAACTGAAATACTCAGATGATGCCGATTTTTTTCAGGATCAGATTGATGAAGTATTGATTACAACAAGAAATTTATGTTTGGCAATAAAATCTTTGATTGAGAGTAAAACTAAAGATTCAAATGAATTTGTTCAAAGAATCAACAGGAAATATAAAACAGTGAAGGGAGAGATAGCTGAATTATCCAAAAATGAGATGCAAGCCAGATGCATTAGAAGTAAAATATCTTTCAAGAGAATCTGCTTGACATCTATCCTCGAATTCGAGAAAGATTTCAATTTTGATTCAGATAACGATGAAGAGATAGAGATATTCAAGATGATAGGTGATCATTATACTGGCGGGATAGTACAAATGAAAATTGAGCATAGTGATCTTCACGATGATATCAAATTGATCCATGTGGAGGGGATAGTTGCGAAATCAAAGAACACTACATTCAATACACCATATATTACAGTTTATCCTCCTAAAAAAGTGAATGAGAAGGAGATGATTAAGAATTTTATTTTGAAATTTCTGTTGAGTCTTGTCCCATGGGTATATTGGTTGCCTGGATATTTTAGAAACTGGAAAACAACCATCAAGGGAGATATAATAGCAGGAGCTACTGTAGGAGTTATGGTAAAACACATTTCAATAAAAATATATATATATATTCCCTCTCAATTAAAATCTTTAAATTATCAATGGGAATCTACAATAATTTTTTAGAAAATCATTTAATAATACAAATCATGATCTTGAAAATTTAATGCTTGAAATTTCAAGATCATCATAATTAAATGTATAATGCAAATTCTAATTCTTACTCTGATTAAAAAATCTTTCAAAAGAAAAAGAATTATAGATTTATAAAGTTAAAAAAAAATTTCATATACATTTCCAAAATTCCTTTTTTTTTTTACAGGCAATTCCACAAACAATGGGCTATGCAGTAATAGCTGGATTACCGGCTGTATACGGATTATACTCTTCCATCGTTCCATTGTTTATGTACTCTTTTTTTGGGACATCAAGGGAGATCAAAATAGGAGCAACAGCAGTACTTACCACATTATTGGGACAAACTCTCACTGATTTTGGTAAGGCGGGTAGTGAAGAGTACATAAAGTCTGTTCTGTTCCTGGCACTTTGTGCGGGTGTGATATTGATGGTGATGGGAATTCTCCGATTGGGATTTGTGACTAATTTTTTGTCTCACTCTCTTTTGGGTGGTCTTATCAGCGCTGCTGGTTTTATCATTATAATGGGTCAAGGTAAAAACGAATAAAAAAAAGGATGAATTTTAATTATTTTATATTTTTTTTGACATTTTGTTTTGAATTTTTTTAAAATTCATTCCAATTTTTAATTTTTTAATTTTTTTTTGACATTTTTTTTATTATTTTTAGTGAAAACTCTTTTTGGAGTGAAACCACAAGATTCAAATGCTTTTTGGAGCCAAATGGTTTATTTTTTGAGGGTGATTGGTACCACAAATGGACCGACCCTTGCTATAGCAATAGTATGCATGTTAATTTTGCAGGGATATGAAATGTTGAAAAATAAATGGAAATGGTTGACTTTTGTCCCTGTTGCTTTGATTTTGATGATCATTTCTACTGTCATGTCCTATAAACTTAATTTTGCGGCCAAAGGAATATCCGTGGTGGGTAAAACATTATTTTTTTCATTTTCATTTTCATTTTCATTTTCATTTTCATTTTCATTTTATTTTTAAAACTGATTTATTTGATTTATTTATTTTATTTTTAATTTGTTTCTTTATTTTTTGAGTGTTTATTTTATTTTTATTTTAAATTTTCTTCAATATATCAGTCTTTTTTATTTTGATTGATTATTTTTATATTATGATTTTTTTTTATTTTATTTTTACTCAAAAGGCTCAGTTCCTCCTGGTTTGCCTAAACCCATAATTCCTACACCTACTTCTCCTTTCAAGGATTACATTGGAACAGCATTTATAATTGCCATAATCGCATTTGTAGAGCACATTTCCATTGCAACTAAATTTGCAGACATAACTGGATACAAGGTAAAATTTTTTTTTAAAATAATGAATTAATTTAATTTAAATTTCAAATTTTATTAAAATTTTATTTTACAGATTAAACCTAGCCAAGAGTTATTTTCATTAGGTATTTCTAATTTTATTGGATCATTTTTTGCTTCGATGCCAATCACCGGGAGTTTTAGTAGGACAGCAGTCAATGCAGTAATCATTTTTTCGATTTAATAAATAAAACTAATCTATAAATTTTTTTTGTTTTTTATTTTCATTTTAAAATGAAGAAAGCAGGTGCAAAATCTCCTCTGAGGTTCAAATTTCCAAAAAAAATTTTTTCTATTTTTTTTTTTTAAAATCAATTCATTATTTTAATTTAATTAATTTATTCTTTTAAATAAAAGTAATTGTATAGCTGCAGTAATAGTCATGATCTGCGTTTTAACTCTCACTAAAAGTATTTATTATCTTCCAAAAGTAGTATTGTCATCAATTGTTTGTGTGGCAGGAGCCAGCATCATTGATTTCGGAATGATTTTCAAGTTGTGGAAGGAAAACAAGAAAGAGGTTGTCGTTTGGATCGTTTCTTTCGTTTTCACTTTGAGTCTCAGTGTTGAGTATGGTTTGTTGGCCGCTGTGATCACCTCTGTTCTTCTATTATTACTTCCTATATGGGTTCCGAGGATCATGTTATTAGGTAACTATTTTTTATTTTTTGTTTTATATTTTTTATTTTTTATTTTTTATTTTTATATTTTATTTTTATTTTTTTAGATTTATTATTTATTATTTCTGTTTTATTCATTTTTTTATTTTTTTATTTTTTCATTTTTAAATAGGGAGACTTCCAGGAAAAAATAGTTATCGTTCTGTTCAATATTTTCCTTATTCTCTTGTCAATCCAAGGATAGCCGTTGTACGTATTGACTCTTCAATTTGCTTTCTAAATGGAGAGCACATCTGCAAAAAGTTCAAAAATTTGATGGACAAAACAAATCCGAAAATAATCATCATGGATTGGTCATCAATAAACTCGATTGGTAATAAAAAATTTTTAAATTTTTTTTTTAGAATTTTTTTTTATAAATTTTTTTTTTCAATTTTTTTTGGTATTTTCTAAATTTTTTTTTAAAACATTTTTTTAATTTTTTTTTTTAATTTTTTTTAATTTTTTTTTATTTTTTTTTTAAAAATTAAAGATTCTTCTGCTGTTTATCATTTAAAAAATGTTTTCAGTGAAGCCAAGAAAAAAGAAATCATCTTCATTTTTTCACAGGTCAAGACAATTGTTTCCAAAGAGCTCAGAAGATCTGGTTTGATGGATTATGTGAAACCAGAGCATTTCTTTTGGGAGCTTCATCATGCTGCTTTGTAATGAAAAAAATAAAAAAAAAAAATTTGATTTATTTAATCAAAAAAAAAAAAATAAAAAATAAAAAAAAATTTGATTTATTTTTAATTTTTATTATTAGATATGCGGGAAAGATACTTAAAAAGATTGAAAAAATTGAAAAAAAAAAACTTAAATTAAATGAAGAAAAGGAATCGGGAGAAATTAACCACGGGATGAATGAAGAGGACAGAAAGTTTTCTGCTTCAGATATTGAAATAGAAATGTCTACTTTTGACGATAAGGAACATTCTGGTGAATACTCTCCTTTAATTTTTGGAGATGAACTGCAACCTGAGAAACAATTCAATTGTCAGATATTTTAATTTACCAAATTTTTTTTTTTCAGAGAAAAAGTTTTTTTTTTTTAAAATAAAAAATAAAATAAATAAAATACAGGATAATGAAACTAAAGCTCCTCTTACTATTTTTTTTTGAGAAAATATAAAATAAAAAAAATTCTGCTGTTTATANAATAAAATAATAAAATAATAAAATAATAAAATAATAAAATAATAAAATAATAAAATAATAAAATAATAAAATAATAACATAACATACTAAAAAAAAATTTTTAAAAAGAATTTGTTACTACTTGGGAATTGTTTCCTTTGTGTTCTGATGCCTTCTCAAATTTCGTCAAAGAAAAACACGAAGCTTCTCAACATAAAAGAGAGGTGGTGATAGCAACTAATTATCTCAGAGGAATCCACATCTCTCATTTCGCCAAACATCTCATTTCTTTGCTTGAAAAGCACGTTTATTACCATCATTCTTTGGAAGATATGAATTTGACCGAAATCCTTCATTCAAGAGGAATAAACATGAGATACATGGTAGAAAATATCTTTTTTTAATTTTTTTTTTAATTTTATTTTAAATTTTGGATTTTTTATAAATTCAAAAATTATTTCCATTTATTTTTATTTTTTATTTTTTATTTTTATTTTTTTTTAGTCGATTATTTATTTAATTTTATTTGAATTAACCAAAAAATTTTTTTTTGTTCATTTTTTAGTCTAATTTTATTTTTATTTTTTATTAATTTTTTTTTAATTTTTGTTTTTATTTTTCCTCGTTGTAAATTTTTTAATTTTATATTTTTAATTTTTCTTTTTTTTAATAGGGTCTTGTGGTAAAATATATGGGAGACAGCAAACTCACTAACTTCCTCTTGTTGGAAATGGTTGCCCGCTGCATCAAAAACGACATCAGAAAAAAACTAAGAAGCAGAATGAAAAAGAAAAAAGTAATCACCAATCAGCCTTACATCCAAGCTGTCGTGAATCTACTTAATAAGGTACAAAAAAAACGATTTAAATTTAAAAAAATAAAAATTAAAATTAAAAGAATAAAAATAAAAAATTTGAAATAAAAAATAAAAATTAAAATTAAAAGAATAAATTATAAAAAATAAAAATAGAGAATTAATAAATCCAAATTAAAAAATTAAAAAATAAAATAAAATAAAATAAAATAAAAAAATAAAATAAAATAAAATAAAAAATTTAAATAAATTTAAATAAATTAAAAATAAAAAACAAAATTTGAATAAAAAACAAAAAAAAAATTAAAAAGAATAATTTTTTTAGGTGTTCGTGTTTAACGACTCCAAATTCAACCTAAAAGATAAGAATAATCCAGTGAACAAAAAAAAGAAAGATTATTGGAGCACTCATTTGGTCAAAATGTTGTGGGAAAGATTTGAATTAAGCAGCAAAACTTGGAATGATATGCCTCTAGATAATTTCTTGGTGACTTTAAAAAAAAAAAAATTTAAAAAAAAAAATTTAAAAAAAAATTATTTTATAAATAAAATTAAAAAATTTGAAAACTTTTTCATTTTTAAATTTTCAATTTTTATTTAAGCAATCTCGTGTTTTTGCTATTACTAAATCAAATCCTATTGTCGAGAATTGTAATATGGATGGAAGATACTATGTTCTAAAAAGAGTACAAGCTATGACGGGTAATTTATTTTTTTTATCAATCAATAATCATGATAAAATTTTTGAAAAAAAAAAAAAAAAAAAAAATTAAAGGAATTAAATTTACGGAATCATTCAATGATTTGCTCAAAAACGATCCCAACATTCACAATAACTCTCCAATTTTTGACGACACAGACATCTCCGCGTTTGAAGAAAGAATAAAACCTCTTGGTAAAAATTAATTTACAAAATAATTTCAACAAAAAAAAATAAAAAAATTTAAAAAAAAAAAAAAATTAAAAAAAATAAAAAAATAATTTATTTTTATTAAAAGATGTGATTTCTATTTCAACTGGATACATTTTCTTGGTCACGTAAAAAAAATATTTAACTTTGTCCTCATTCTCATATTTTTTTTTTTGAAAAAAAAACATAGAGGCAATGTAAAGGAGTCTATGGGGAATTACGGTACTGCATTGTATTTGTACAACAAAGCCATCACCTCTTTCAAACAAGCTCTCAACTCCAACCCATTAGAATTCGACGCCCTCATTCAGTGTTCAATAGCACTAGTTAAAAGATCAATTATACAATGTAAAAATTTTTATTTTCGTTCATTTTTTATTTTTTTTTATTTTTTTTTATTTTTATTATATTTTTTGAATTTAGATGCAATAAACAAAAAGACCATTAAACTTGATAAATTGGATGTTGAAAGTTATGATATTTTTGAAGCCAAAAATTACCTTGAAAGAGCTCTTGAACAAAAGCCTAACAGCGAAACTGCCAATTTCGAATATGCCAAGTTTTTGGAGAAGATTGATCATTACTCCCTCGCCGAAAAATATTATCTTGACTCTCTCATTATCAATCCCAATTCTATCAATGGCCTCAAATCTTATTCCAATTTTTTGATGCAAAGAAATATTGGAAATGATTCCAAAAACTATCAATTAATCACTGAAAGAATTCAGAAAATCCAATATTTTTATCAGAAAAATTAAATCCCTTTCTTTGAATAATATCTTGATCATATATTATTAGAATTTTCAAATAAGTTTTAACTGAACATATTCATACTTTTTCTTTTTGCAAGTAAAAAAAATTGTTTATTTTTCTTTTTCCATTTTTTATTAATTTTTTCTTAGGAATTATTTTAATAAATAAAAAAAAAATCAGTTTCATAAAATTCACTTTTTTTTGACCCAATTATATTAATACCTAATTTATCATATTCAAAAAAAAATAATTAAAATGTTAAAATTACAAAATAATTTTCACAATAATATCTCAAAAAATCATATGGAGGATTGTCCAATGTGCATAACATGTAATAAAATCTTTCCAGAAGAAAATAACAAATTATTTGTGAATAAAATAACAAATGAGCAAATAAAATTGTTGGGTTCATTCAAAAATTATTTTTGTTGTTCAAATTTGTGTGTTTCTTGGAATAATATTTTGTCCCAAGTAAATTGCAGCTATGATAAGAAAGATTCTCCCAAAATAGAGTCTTTTAATTCATCTTCCCAAAGAATCTTTTCATTTGAGAAAAATAAAAGAAAAAATGAAGTATATCCCAAGAAGCAAAATAATAAACGTACAAAATATGACAATGATAATCTCAAGAACAAGGAGAATCAAGGTATAAAGAAAAATCCAATGAATCTGAATAATGGACTTTCAACTGTCAACAAAATGGAAAATGGAAGAAAATTATTCTTAATTTTGGACACTAACATTCTATTGGATGAACTAGATGGTTTGAAGAAGATGATAATGAACAAAAAGAACAATACTGTAAGATATATCATCCCCTCCATCGCCATCAGAGAGCTGGATGGACTCAAGAACAAGAAGGATCTCAGAAACAAAGCAATGCGTGCTATATATTGGATCAACGAACAGAATAATTTACATAATATCAATAATATTCCTAATAACAACGATGATAAACAGATCATTGTACAATCGGAGAAAGAAAATTTGAGTACAGATTTAATTAAATTTTTTTATCCCAACACCTCTATAAACAATGATGATAAGATTCTATTATCTGTAATCTTTTTTAATTTTCAGAAATCCCCATTTGGTGACAAGGTCGCTCTTTTGACAAAGGACAATATACTCAGAATAAAAGCTAATTCGATGAACATCATTTCATACGGTTCTATAAGAGAGATTTTTTGAACCTTTTTAATAAAAAATAAAAAAAGAATTTTTGAAAAAAAAATAAATTAAATTAAAAAAAAATATTTCTGTTCTTCTTGTTCAAGTGTTTTATTTTTAAACACATTATTTAAAAAATTAATAAAATAAATTAAATGAAACTTTTCTTGTTTCAACATTCATAAAAAAAAATTTGTTGTGTTTGTGTTTTTCTTTTATTTGAAAAATGAAAATAAAATAGCAAAAATTAAGATTAAAAAAGCAAAAAAATAAAGTAGAGAATTAGAACTGTTCTTTTTGAGAGGAGAAACATACAAAATACGATCGCCAGAAATACTCAAAACATTAGGGCCAAGAAATGCGACAGAAGAAACAAAAAGTTTGTGGGGAGAACAATGCATGAATCTGTCAAGCTGATGAGTGAAAATAGTAACATCACCATCAGAATTACCACAGGAAATCAACTTTCCATTAAAATTAGAAGAAATGCAAGTCTGAAATTTCGTGGAAAAAATAGATTTGACCTCTTTAAACTCATTGGCTCCCTTCTTTACCTTCCACTTGGTGATATAAGAACGTTTCAAGCTCATGTAAACCTGGTAGGTGTAAAGAAACTCGTCATCCTCGTCAACTTTGGAAAAACAACCGCCGCGGAACTCGCCATGACTTTTCTTGTGAACTTCCGCAAAAGGACATTTCAAAACGAAAAATTTGTCTTCTTTCCTATTCCATATCTTACATTCTCCATCTTCGTTTGTCATGAAAACAAAACTTCCGCAATGACTGGTGTCGATGGAGGTCAAAGGTTTCTTCATGTCCTTCTCTTCTTTTATTTCCAGATCTTCTTTGCTGAGTGTCACGAGCTTTCCCGAGTTGGTGATCGCTATGATCTCCTTTCCGTCTTTGGTGTATTTCACGAAGATTTCTTTATCTTCTCCTTCTATTTTCAAATCAACTGATTTATTATCATCTTTAAATCCACTTTTAAATAAGCATTTATAAATTAAACAATTTTTTAAAAAAAAATTATTTTTCAGAGAAAATAGTTTTTTTTTTTACTCTTGATCGAATGATATTTGATAGATTTTGGACCCTGCTGACATCACGACGCTTTTATCTTTTGGATGTACGTTTAATGAATTCAATGCATCTGATTCCAACAAGAAATTTGATTTGTTTATCAGTCTATCCTCCATCCAATTCATCAAATACTATTTTTAATAAATATTTCACCCCAATATTATCAAAAAATTAATTATTTATTTTTATACAACTATATTGGAATTATATTTATTGATTTTAAAGGATTATTGATAGCATTTCTTATTATTTTTATATTATAGCATATATTTGAGTGAATAATCAAAATAAGTCATTAAGATATCATGGATATGTTGAAAATTCTATATATATTAATATCATTCCAAGATTGGTATAATTGTTCATCCTTCTTGTTTGTTATGAGAATAACCATAAAATATATTTTTGAATTAAAATTTCTTGCCACTTTATTCTCCATCCCTGTTTTTGCTGATCCTCCTCCACCTCCCACTATTACTGTTTTGCCTTTAGTTTCTATTCCAAACAATACACAATCAAAAATATACATGGGATGTTGTTTTTCATTAGGTTCTTCGAATACCTTTTTCTTTGTTGGTGAATCCATCTTTTTTTTTTTTGTTTCCAACAATTCAATTCAATTCTTTTTTTTAAAAAATTTGAATGATTTTGGACGTTATATTTAAATCATAAGATCATTATTATCGAACTTGTTGATAATAAAGAAGATTTATTTTTTAATATATTCAAAATATTTGAGGTATAAATTCCTCATTCAATTGATAATATTTTGGATCCTATTGAAAATTAGACATGTCCAAATATTACAAATTTGTCAAAGGATATAAAATTTTTTACTTACAAAATTTAAACTGTTATATTTTTAGACATCCCATATTGACAATATCATGTTTTATATTCAAAATATCCAATTTATGAAGATTATCAAAAACAATAATCAGTAAAATATGATCATGATATTCAATAAATAAAAATGATGAGATCTTTTTATAAATTATTTATTTATTCCTTATTTCAACAATTCCTCAATCTCTTCATTCTCAAATCCCCAAAATTCCAATTCCTTTCTTTTTTTCCAATCTCTGACCTATAAATTGTTTATAAAATAAAAAATAAAAGTTTGTTTATGAATGGAGGGATATTAATATTGATGTTACAGGCATGAAGATATTGTCATCCTTTCCCCAATCTTGGTTAAAGATCATATGATACATGAATACAGATGTGGTTAATACACCAAATACTCTTACTTTCCCTCTCCATTGTTTGGATACAAGAAATCCTAAATCAGGCCAACTGCCTGGTGATTTATAAATTGATTCCATTTTTTTATTTTTTATATTTTCACTTAAAATAAACTTAATAAATGTTGAAAAAAATAGAGAAATAATTTGGGAAATGAATATTAGTTGTTTTTAAAAACATTCGAATCACTTGTGACAAAAAAAGGAATTTTCAAAGTGTTAAAAAAGAATAACACGAAATTGCTTTCAAAAAATAATTAAAAAATTGGAATTTTAAACTACTGATCAATTATTTTTCAAATGGAAATACCAATTTGGTTATTGAATAAAAAAATATAATTAAATAAAATATATTTTAAAAAATTTTTAAAAAAAAAAAGAAGAGCCAAAATAATGAAATCAGAACATATTAAATTTGATTTTCAAGATCCAACACATATATACTTTTCAGATGATATAAATACAAAACCTGAAAAAATAACAATCAAAGCTTTTGAAGAAAAGATAGGAAATGGATTCAAATACATGAATGGAGTCAATTATACTTGTGCGATCCCTAATAAAGAAAAATTAGTGAAAGATGATAATGAATATTTCAATAATGCTGTCTTCTCTGAAGAATCTGATTTTGCTATTAAAAAAATCAGTGATTCTGTTGGATATGGTTTGTTTGCAATGAGAGATTTTGAACATGGTAAATGCAATTTGTTTTATGCTGGAGATTTTGTCAAAACAAAAAAAAATGAACGAGGAATTGATTCTTCCATTTACGGGTATAGATTTGAAGATGAAGAATACATGATAGATGCAAAGATATCTGGGAATATAACAAGATTCATTTCACATATGCCTGAACATAAAACTATAATAGAAAATAGAAATAAAAATTTTGATAGAGAAACTTCAGATTATGACAAAAAGGTGCACTATTGGTTCGAAGATAATCTTTTGCTCAACGGAATCAAACAAGATGATCTGGCATATGCAAACATGTTGGTACAACAAGTTAAATTCAAAGGGAGATACTGCATCATACTTATCAATAACAGAAAAATTAGCAAAGGAGAACAATTAGGGTTCAGCTATGGAGCAGGTTATTGGTTATTAAGAGATTTATTACCTAATTTCTTCCACAAGAATGGAACAGTTTTACCCATAGAGAATTATTCTTTCAAATCTTGTGTTTTCTATGGATCTGTTCAAAAATCTATGAACTATTTAAAAGATGATTCACGAGTCCATACACTATTCTACAATGAACAAATGTACAAAGAAGATCTCGTTAGGAAACTAGAACTATTTCAAGGGGTGTGGTTTAACTCTATTCTTGAACCCGTGTCGTTCTTCAAATTGAGAGATTTGTTGCTAAAATTTCGTGTAATATCCAAGAAGAATTATGGAGAAGTAGAAAATTGTCCTATAGCAAATTCTATAAGAAAAGTTCTTCCTGAATATTTCACTGTAAAAAATTTTAAGAGAAACCCATACGATCCTAACGATAAAAATTGTGACATTGTTATTTCTACTGAAGAGATAGGTCCATGGTCTCAAATCACTCATTACTTAAAAACTCTTCCATTCCAGTTTGGTAATATAGAAAATAAGTGCTTGAAAGTTTACAAGCTTATTATCTTAATGAATGCAAAATCTTTGGGGAAATATGATCAGTTTGTTTCTTTCTTTAAAAAAACGAAAATAAACAGGACTTTCTGCATTGATATAGCTGGTCCTAACCTTGATACAGAGTTTGATCTTTTTGAATTTATTTGAATTTATTTTGAATTTTTTATTTCAAAAAAAGTATTTTTAGACCATGTACACCAGAAGCTATTCATACATTGGAGAGATCAAGCAAATTTATGAAGACTCCTACGTTTAACAATGAAATGGATTCCATGGTTGATAAATTTTCAAAAATTTTTGGAACTGACAGGAGTCAAGATGTCGTTGAATTAAGATCCAAAAGATTGGACTCTTTCACAATTCAGTACTTTCAAGATCTTAAAATTAAATGGAAATTGTATCCTACTGAAAGGCTCACGGAGAATTTGAAGGGTAGATTGGTCAAATACCTTACCTTCAGAGAAGATCAATCTGAATTGGTCAGTAAATTCATTGTTGAATTGAAGAAGGCTGGATTTGACGCAAAACTAAAAAAGGCTGGAAATAAGCCCTCCATTATCGTTGATTTGAATTCTTTTTAGTCTTTAAAAAAAAAATTTATTTTGATTTCTTAGAATCTCTTTTTTGTATGAAAATAATTCTTGATCTTCGCAAAAAGATAGAAGATTAAAATTGTTATTTTATTTTAAATAATAAAAAAAAAATGGAGAAAAATTATCAATTTGATACTTTGGAGGAGCTATTTAAAATGGAGGATATACTCAAAGATAAATATAGATTCAATGAATTAACTATTCCTATTTGCCAAGTAAAAAAAAAAAAAAATCAGAAATCTTAAATTTACTTTCAAATTTACCCCCACTTGTTATAATTCTATTCTAAAGCACAATATATACAAGTATGAAACTTTTACTTATGATATTATTGATGAAGATACTATCAATTTGGTATTTTGTGGAAATAAAAAGCATTTAGTGGATAATCTTGATATGATTTGGGAAGAGGAAGGATATCATGAATTATGCCAGGAAGATTGTTTGAAATATAAATCGAAGACTCCCGAAGAAGATGAAAAAAGATATTCGAGAAAAATAAACGTAATAAAAATAAATTTTTTTGAGTTTATACGATTAAATGAATTATTTTTTAGTTGAAGAAGAATAATTTAACAAAAGAAGATTTAAGATATCAATTGTAAGATATAATTTTTAATTATAAAATTATTATTTGAATTTCTCTGAAAATAATTAATAATAAATTATTCATGAAAGATATTTGTCATTTGTAAATCAATACAACTTTGAAGAGTGGTATTCTCCTCTCAAAGATATCCAAATGGAAAATCCTAACGGAGAGAAATACAACCTGATGGCCAAAGTGGATCTGATAGACATATCAGAAGAAGAAGTCAAAAAGATAATTGAAATAAACGAGAAAACAAATGGAGGAAAATATATTTCACAAGGTGCAAAATAAAAGAAGAATTTTACTAATTTAGTTATTTCTTTATTTCCATTTTTAAACATTTTAATTTTTTCGTTTAAAATTATATTTTTTATTTGTTAAAATTTTGATTATTTATTTTTTTGAATAATTGCTTTTTTTAATTTATTTTATAACATGATTACATTTTTTTACCTTTTGTTTTTTCATCATTATTCATTTTAATTTTTAAAAAGGTATGGAAGAAATTCTAAACTTGTCTTCTACAATGAAAGAAAAGTTGGGGATGGAGAAATACTCTGACAATAAAATTTTTTTAAAGTTGAACACTAGATCTCCCAAGGACAGTCTTTTTTATCAACAACAAACTCTCTTTTCTTCCATTTCCAACGCAAATAAGCTGGACAAGTGCCAAGTAAAAAAGTAAATTCAAATCAGAATAAAATAAAATAAAAATGAAAATAAAAGTAAAAATATTACTAAAATCTAAAAAATAAAAAAAATAAAAATACAAAATAAAAAATAAAAGAATATTTAATAAAAATTTTAATGAATTAATTAGTGCAATTGATGTTGTCAAAGCTTTGAGTTCTAGTCAAAGAATTTTTGATGATTGTAAGTCTTTTATTCAGTGGAGGTAAAAGATATACAAAATCAAATTAATTTTATTTTTATTTTTATTTTTATTTTTATTTTTATTTTTATTTTTATTTTTATTTTTATTTTTATTTTTGGGATCATTTTATAAATTATTTTTTTTTGGAAAAAAGGGTGAAAGTGAAACCTCCTCTCAAAATTGTTTTCCAAGAATGGGTAAGAACAAAAAACTAAATAATAAAAATTATTATGAAAGGAAATTAATAAAAAATTTAAAAATATAATAAAATTAATTGAAAGTAAAAAATAAAAAATAAAAAATAAAAATGAAATTGGAAATAAAAAGTTCTTCCAAAGAACAATTTTTTTAATATTTTTTTTTAGATGGAATTTGATCCAAAAATGGAATTTAGATGCTTTGTTTTCCAACAAAAATTAAATGGTACGAAGAATTTTTTATAAACCATTTTAAATCTTTTTTTTTTTCTCTTTTAAAATTTTTTTTTAAAAGCAATCAATCAATTGTGCTGGTCTTCTCATATTGACTCTTTGTTGGAAAACGACGTTCTTCCTAAAAAAATAAAAAAAATAGCAAGTGAAATCAATGAAAAAGTGAAAAATTTGATTCCCTTCGAGAACTACATCTTCGACATCGTATATGGTGGTAAGATTATTAACTCATATATATATTATTTTTTTAAAAAAACTTATTTTAAAAGGAAACAAAGATGAATATGTTGCTTCAAGTAAATTTTTTTATATTTTTTATTTTTTATTTTTTATTTTTTATTTTTTAATTTTTTTATTTTTTATTTTTTATTTTTTATTTTTTATTTTTTATTTTTTATTTTTTATTTTATTTTTTATTTAATTTTCAAATTATCAATTATTTTTTAAAAAAAAGTTGTTGAATTTAACCCTTTTGGTCCTTATTCTTCAACTGGTTCTCAACTTTTTTGTTGGGAATTAGATTGGGAAACCATCTATTCGAAAGATCCTCTCCATGATCCTCCCCTCAGAATTCTGAAGAGACACATGAAGGTGTTTCACCAGTTTGATCTTCTTTTCTCGGAGAACTATTCTCCTTCCGAAAAATTTTTGGATCATCTCAAAAATATCACCCATCAATGTCCTTGTTGCAAGAGAATGAAGAAATAAATTTGATTTGTTATTTTTTTTTTTTTTTTTTTAAAATTTTTTTCTTATTTGTTTGTTTTTCAATATCAAAGAATCCTATAATGATCTCGAAAGTAACCCAAATTCATTTTTGTGGAGACCAGAGGAGAGATTTATCTTTTTTTTTTTTTATTTGGTTTCTCTTTTAGAATTTTTCTTAAATTTATGTGAAAATTACTCTGATGTGAAGATCAAAAATATTTTTGAGTAAAAAAATGAGCGAAGTTTTTAAATTTTTTATTTTGTGGAATTATAAATTATAAATTATAAATAAAAAAAAAAATGGAAAATAATCCTCCTTTTATTATTGAGATTGGATCTTATAAATCAAGATATGGTTAATAATTAATGATCAAATTTTTTTATAATCTAATTATTGTTTTGGTATTTGATAGGATTTGGTGGTGACGAGTAAAATATGAAAAAAATTAAATATTATAATTACTCTTAATCTAAAAATTAGACTCCCAGATCAATGTCTGACTATAGTTGGAAGAGCAAAAATGAGGCAAAAATTTAAAAAATGTTGAAAATAAAGGGATTTATTATTTGTCAAAAAAAAA
Organism: Cochliopodium minus; assembly: GCA_024220525.1. Taxonomy (NCBI): domain Eukaryota; phylum Discosea; order Himatismenida; family Cochliopodiidae; genus Cochliopodium; species Cochliopodium minus. The sequence continues at coordinate 22,047 of JAMYWO010000327.1, read as the reverse complement.
AAAAAAAAAAAGATGAATGGTGGGGTAAAATTGCAAATCTATTTTTCAAAAAAATGATACATTTAGAATACATTTTCTAATTCTCATCATTCTTAAAGAGGTGAAATTTTATTTTTAAATAATTTTTTTATTTATAATTTATTTTTATTATATATTATAATTCAAATTTTAGTGGGATTCAGAGAATTTTATTATGGGAAAGAAGCAGAAATTAAAAGGGGAATTCTCGATGTATCTCCCACTATTGTAGAAGGACAAGTCGAAAGAGAATACAATCTTGAAAGGCTTGTGGGACACATTTTGAAAGAAAAAAAAATCGAAGATAAAGAAAAGAACATCATATTTCCTACATCCCATAAAATGAACGAAGAAAACAAAATGAAAGTCACCCAAATTTTTTTTGAAACTTTTGAAACGAACGGTCTTAATTTGATTTCTCAGCCTGTTTGTTCTGTATATTCTTCGGGTTCAACAAGTGGTCTTGTTATGGATAGTGGTCATCAGTCAACGAATGTTTGCCCTGTATACAAAGGTGTAGTTGTCAAAGGTTAGTTATAATTTTTTTTTGTATTTTAAATTACGATTGTTATTATTTTAAATATTTTCACCGTTTAACTTTGTTCAGATTTTATTTTTCATTTTTTGATTCTTATTTTTAAAAACTTTATTTTTTTCATGAAAAAAAAAAAAAAGATTCTTACAAAGAGAATTGCCAGGTCAAGTTGGGAGGTATAAGCGTCGATGAGTTTTTTACAATGCTCGTCGAACCCAAATTTAGTATGAAGCCTCGTTACTTACAAAAAGTGGTGAGAAAAATGAAGAAAAAACTTTTTTTTGTGAAGCAGAGCGGAAAACAAGAAGAAAACTCTTTCAATAATGTAGATTACCTCTTGCCCGACGGAGAAGTGATTACATTATCAAAAGAAATGTTTCAAAGTACAGAACCTCTTTTCGACAAAGATTATGATTTAAATTTAGAAGGTTTTCAAAAAAGAGAATTTTCTTTGAGTGAATTGGTTAAGAATTGCGTCTATAATTGTGATGAAAAGATTCAAGATAGTCTTTTGAAAAACGTTTTTGTTTGTGGTGGAAATTCTTTGTTGAACGGTTTCAAAGAAAGACTCCAAAATGATCTCGCTATCCTTTTTGGTGAATCTCGCTTCTCTTTGAATTGTCCTCAGCAGAGAGATTTGTCTGTTTTTGTTGGTGCTTCTCTTCTTTCTCAAACCTCTGAATTTAAAAAGAGCTTTCTTACGAAAGAACAATATGATGAGATTGGACCTGAT